>JASDQU010106950.1:0-31670 GCA_032191745.1 Picea mariana | reverse complement strand
TCAACCTTCCATTCGAAGACTAAGCATATACATTATAGGTAACACTTCATACGATCCACCTTGGAAGATGGACAATTGAAGCTGGAAAAGATACACACTAGCCAAAATCCCGCAGACATGTTAACAAAGGGAGTAACCAGGGAGAAAATGAGTTATTGCTCAGTTTCAGTTGGTCTTCAAGAATGAAGATGAAGATGAGAAATGTACTAGGTCCAAGAATTTTTAGAGTCTAGCATATACAACAGCGATGGAGTTGTTGAGATCAGTCTCCAAGTGGGAGATTGTTGGTTGTGGAGCCTGATTATCTTCTTGATTTAGAGGTCTTTTACTTTCAGCCATGTTTATACCCCATGAAGTATTTACACCCCAGAAGTATGTACACTCTGCCACGTGGGGGAGTTTAGAGGGGGGGTACCCCCTCTGCGGGGTCTGGGGGTAAGCGGGCCCCCAACGCGGGTTCGGGGACGAAGCCCCTGAAGAAAAAATTTCCTTGTAAAAGTATATTGTAATTTCATTGTAAATCTGGACCGTTCATTATAAGGTCGTAGGTCTAATGATATAGATTATGTTAGGGTTTTTTTCCCTAGAAGGAAACCCTCTTTTATGAGGGAAATGTATTGCGGCTATGTAGGTTGGCAAGTATTGTATTCTAAGAGAGGAGACTATGAGAGAAAGAAGAGGAAGTTATAGCGGGTTTTGTTGTAGGTTGTATCCCTTCATTTTACTGGATAATAATAAATAAAGGACCTGGCAATTTCTATGGTGGATGTAGCCCACACTGGGTGAACCACGTAAATCTGTGTCTCTCTTGTATTGTGTATCTTCTATGTTTTATTTCCGCATTTGTTTTATTTTATTGCTCCACGATCCTGTTTTTCTAATAAAATTCAGAGGCTAGCTCCCTCTTAAACTGAACAAAAAAATGTTTTCCATTCTATGTCATTGGTTTCTCCCTCTCTGCTCTCTAACCACATCGACAATTTCAACCAGATATTCAAGGCTACTTCAAATGTGTATCAAATTTGTAGTTTTGGGGAGACAACAACAATGTTGCAGGAACCTCACTAAGTAGCTTCATATATCCATCGATCATTTTATATCATTGAGCTTCTTATTTGCCTAATGTGTCTTGACTTATATTCATGTTCACTCTATCCACCACTTTAACATGGCTTGACTTATATTTAAGTCCATCGGGTTCATGACTTTCAACTTTCAAGTGAAATCAAAACTAGCCCTTCTTCTTGGACAAAGGACCCAATTACATAGAAAATAGTGTGTGGTGAACTCAATGTGACTCCTCCTCATGCTTCATATCGATCCTCTTGAGTGTGTGACGCCTTTACATTCTTCCCACATCTTTATTATTCGCGAGACTCTTCAGTAGATTCCATTGTTATCCTCTAAGGCGTGCTTCTTCCATCCATGTTGTCACATGGGTTGGCAACCCTACTTTGACTAATGGAACCACCTAAACCATGGTGAAATCCACTCATATGACAACGACATTGTAATTGTAATTTTTATCTCGTTCACCATTGGTAACATCTTTTACACAACCTAATCTGACAGTGATATTTCTACTTGATACATATTTCGATGTCATACAACAATAGCGGTGATCCAGTTGAAATAAATCATAGACATTCATGCTTATCGGGATTTCACCTCATTTCTCATCTCTGGGATTCTGTTAATTCACATACCCATCAGAGCATCTAAAATCATGTCATTTTTATATCTCCAAGTCACCTAACAAATCCCATGGAAATTACTCTGTCAGCTCCACCAACATCACCGTGATTGTTGTTGTTGAAAGTGAGTGCTTCAAAGAATCAATTGAGGATTATGGTCATATAAATGATAATCAGGTCATGATCGACTATTCGTCTCTCACAGCTGCATCTTATGGAATAATCATTGCATGGAGCACTAATAATTCCTATTCAAATGCAGTAGATTGCAGAAGTCACGTCGTGGATCTAGGATCCACTTCTTATACCACTCACATTGATCATCAATTGTTGGGAATTAGTTTCGTGGAAGATTACAGGAACTTGCATCATCATGATAATATTACCCATCAATTATTCCCACCACTTACTTCCATCCTCGACTCTCAATTTAATGTGTCAACAATTAGATGGGATGATGACCAATCTAACCTACTTCATCCTATGGATGATTGGAAGGATCGTCAAAATTTCAAAGATGATGTAAACTTAGAAATCCCAACACATATTAATATGAATAGTAAGTAGGAGCGCCATGATCATATCGATGGAGGAAGGGTAGTTTTTGTTGATAAAATGAGTTTCTCAAGAATATATAATGAAGAAGCGAACAAGTTCAAGTATGATGATTTTGAATCTAATCTAGGACTCTATTTCTCTTTAATTTACCTAGGCCCTCCCATGATGGATTCAAGCCCATTCTCTCTTTGATACCATGTTGATTTTTTATATGATATTATATGAGATATCAATCTCTTATTACAATGATGAGGGTTCCATACATAGAGAACATATGGTGACCATCCATGAAAGGATGGGTCCCTTGGATAATAAATAACTACTTATTTATTATATATATATATTATATAACTACTTATTAATCTAGGAGAATGTCTTCCCAATGCTTCCCAAACATCAAGACCATGTCCATGCCTTGTCCTTGGGGGATTGAACAAATCTTCTCATATTAACATCCACACGAGTGACCTTGAAATCATCCTAAACCTTTCATGATGATTTTCAAAATAAATTTCATGTTACCTCGAAACTTATGAACTTTTTCTCCAACTCCCATCTTGCATGGAATTAGGATATCCCATGACAGTGGCATAATTAATAGGGAGCATTTGTCTAATTATTGAAATTGAAACTAATGGATTTAAAAAGTGATTTATTGAAAGAAAATGAATAATGACATCAAAAGAGAAAATTACCACCCTATTATTTGTCCTTAAAAGAGATGCTTGGATTCTAGCTTGTCATAAGAGATCTTTAGGATTATCTAAGAATGTATGGACACTGTTATTTGGATCAAACCTAGTTGACATTTTTGGTGTTCTTGATATCAAAAAATTCACCAACTGAATATGAAGATCTACAATTAAAAAGATACTTACCAAAGTCATAGTACCAAGTAGCCTAGCTCACTCCCCAACGATGGTGCAAAAATGTGATCACTTGAAATCATTTCATTTGAAGACAATTAGAAAAAATATATTGTTACCATGTACAATTTCCTTCAATTTTGGTTGGTGCATTTTAACCATATGGGGAATCCCTAGATGACTTTAGGATTCCAATCATGATGCAACAAACAACCAGATAAATTAAAATTAAAATCACAACTTTTTTCCCTAAACAAATATGAGCACAAAATGCAAAATACAACTAGTTAGATGATTTAGGATTGAAAAATGCATGGAGAATGATGCAATTTTTTTCTATTACTGAGAGGACAAACCTAATGCAATTATGCTTTGTAAAAATCACCAAGAAAATAACAAAAGATAATTTATATCAAGTTGTAATTTTTGTTTTCGGATTGAACATGGCACAAAACCAATGAAAAAAATTAGTATGAATCTAGGCATGCAACCCAATGCAATTAAAAGGATAAAATAATTATTTTATAAATGTGAAGATTGAAACTAAGAAAAATAAAATATAGAAATTGAATAGATCAAAAGATCATCCAATGCCTATTCACTCAAATCCTATCAAAAATTAAATCAATAAAACATGAAATTCTAAGAAAATAGAAGTTCCACACATGAAAAACCTATATTAGTCACCAATGAAATCATAATTTTATTATTAAAAGTTGTAGAAAGAACAAAGTTCTTGCAAGTTTGGACAACAACACTCCAAGGTAAAAATCAACTCTATTGAATGGTGAAGGATTAGATCTTGTCACTGAGAGGGGGGGATGAATCAGTGACACAATAATTTGATCATATTTTTACTTTTGTCAATGGAAAAAAAAATTGAACACAATATTTTATCATGGAACCCAATTGGGAAAACCACAAACACTCTTCTATTAACTGGAAAATATGTTTTACAAGTTACAATAGAAGGAAGATGTTCTTCCTTTTTAGATCAACACCCACTGATCAGGATGCACCCACACCCTTGTTCGCCAGTTCCAATTGGTAGGAGGTTACATCCCCCTATTTAGTCAGCTACAACTAACAAGGAAGCACCTACTCACCTGCAGGCTCCAACCTACCCTTGCACTTCTGCTTTGACTCCTTCTATTATTTATCTTCAATAAGACATTGACAGATGCACTTTCTAATTCACATCTCAACATATTTATAAGCCTTTAAACTTTTCAAAAAAACTCTTCATAAACAACATGTATGTTCATTTAATATTACATAACCCTTGTTTTAAGTAACATAGTCTATAACATGACTTTTCATAACCACACATCATTTTAACAACCATCTGACCTGTTTTCATAAATCGATCACAACTATGGATCGATTGTTACAAGGCAAAAACTATCTATGGCCAAGGGTAAACCACAACAGACATGTATGAGTTCAGAAATCAACTCAATTCCAACATGTGCTATATAAACTAATGTGAAATATGAGGAAGAAGCCTACCTTGATCCAATCATTTAATGTCGTTCCACTGTTGAGAACTTTGACCCAAATATTTACACCTGCAAGAAGTTCTCAACAAACAAGAGATGCAAGTATATAGTGACAATATATAAAATGAGTTAACACATCAGATAGCACAATCCATTAATAAACATTGCAAACGTTCCCATGGATAATAATCATATGTTTGCAAGATATCGATAGGATAGGAAAGGAGTATTTCTATTAATAATTGATCAACAAAAGTATCAACATTACAGACTTCCGTTTCGGCATGGTTCGAAACCAAGAAACCAAGTTCCTTCCAACTAGGTCTCCACCACTTCAATCCTCCACCAAAGGAAGGCTCATAGAAAAGCGGTAATGAGGTCCTCTTGAAAATAAGGAAAGGTCTTGGGGCCTGAACACTTTGTTCAGACTTGAGGGACAAAGGGATGCAGACTCAATATGAAGTAATTTCTCTAGAGTAACTTTTCTCTCAAAGTTGAATGCTTTCTCATTTTTTTCCGTAGCTCGAAATTGTTCTCTTATAGCCTCCATAATGCAACTGAAGGGCCGAGTCAGAACGTTTCTAGTATATGGAAGAAAAAGATTAGAGATATTCTATTGTGACATGGAAACCCGACCTCATTTTGTATTTTCTGGCATAAATCCCGATATACGCGAGCTGTAGTGGAGCAGCAAGCGTATACACATCTTACAAAGAAGTTAGGGAGAATATATGTGGAAAAATATATATTATTGGCTCTGGATTTATCAAAAAATGGATTGATAAGTCTGCATAGGGAAATGAAAAAAGGCCCTTTGTGCAAGATATCAATGGTGAGGAAAATCTTGCTATAACAGATGCCCCCTAATGTGTGAGATCAAAGGAGTATCTGCGATGGCCGAAATACATTATAAATAACCCAGAAGTGGAGTGATAGAGAACCAGCTGGACAAACTCAATTTCTCATTACATTATGTACTGACTTTTCATACATGGTTGCCAAGAATACAATGCAGATTTATGTGTAAAATATACCAACAAGTGTTCATGGCCATGAGTAGGCAAGTATAAATGTGGTTACATGCCAATAGCTGTCATAGTCACGAACAAGGCCCTATGAAACTAGTTTGAAAATCAATCTAAAGATATCTGTATACCATGGAGTACAATCTAATCTCCCATGATCGCTGAAGTCAAATAGGTACTGGTCCAATGAAATGGAAGCAACAACTTAGGAAAGATGCGTCCACAAAGTGATGTCTTCAAGTCTTCAATACAATTCGCCAATGGTGCAAGTCTACATCATGTGAATAAATGAGTTGAGTTCAAACACGATGAAACATCGTTTGATTACCGGTCATTGAGGTATATCATTAACAAATGCGAGATAGCCTACCAATGATGAAATTAGGTATCAAGGCACCAATTACATCTCTACAAATGTGAATAAAGGAGCTGGTGTCGAACAGTTGAGAGATCCATTGATCAGGAGACATTGATGTATTCCCATCTATCAATGGTGAGAGAGCCTACCACTAATGACTGCAAGCCTCAAGGTACTCATAAAACTCTAGGTCTCATATCCAGAATACATGAACTGAAGTCGATGGAAAGAGACCCATTGAAAGGAGAGCATTAAGAAATCTCTCATCAGTCAGCATGAGGAACAAAGCAAGAGCTTCATGATTTGGTGGATATTGGACGAAGAACATGTTCACGAACCAACGACCCTATGCATCTTTCGCGTGTGCCAAATGTAGGCAGTACAGGAAAAAGACCCTTTGAATAGAAACCAATGATGAAAACTGCCGACAAAGGTGAGGAAACCCAATAAGGCTAATGGAATCCAAGACACTGCATGAATCCCAAAGTGTGAATAGATGTCTTAGCGTTGAACACAAGGGAAACCACCCAGTCAATGACCCATGATGAAATGTCGATTGTTGGGTTCAAGGTAACCTACCAATGATGAAAGTAAGGCCATGGTGCATCATAATACCAAAGTATCATGTGATTCTGAGACAAACTGAGGGTATGGACGACATGCAAAGTCAATATTTCTGAGGAGTGGCCGAAACAGGTTGATAGAATTCCTTTGAACAAGAACATGAGACATACGGTGGACTCCGGTAGCATAGACTTAATGATGTGACAACTAGATGCAAGAGGCATCCATAATGTTCTCTATAGTTACTGGAATATTAACCAGTCAGAGGACTCAATAACTTTGTGCTCTGTTCAAAGTCGACACGACTGCTTCCAATTACAATATAGTGCTCCCTTCCCGCCCATATTTTTTTGTTTTTCATAACAAGTGAATTCTATGATACAGAGGAGGGAACAAGTGTCACAAGTAAGAAAAACTAGTTCCAATAGTGGAACGTACCTATGCTCAATGCAAGGAAATGCATGCAGGAGATGGACACTCGGGGTGATGTTCCCTCTAGGGTATAGGGTGTCAAATTGCAAAGGATAAAAAACAAGGCTTTGCTTGGTTGAGGATGCAAACTGCTTGGGCCATGGTTTATAATGAAAAGAGAGAACCGTCTAAAGGCTCAATACTGCAAGTGAGGGCATGAGATGCAATCACAACTTAATGACAAAAAATGTCCTTTTTTATATCTTTTAGTCTACTTGGTGTGAAAAAGGGGTAAACTTGTGCCAAATAGATGTATTTTCAAATCCAATTTACTAGTGTGAAAAAGACAAGTTCACTCGGCGATCTTTTCCATTTTTGATAGAGAGTCGGAAAAGAGATTAACTAAGACTCATGATATTTCAAATCCAATTTTAATGAGTGTGAAAGGGACAAATCAATCGATGATCTTTTCAATTTTTAATAACGATTCAGAAAAGAGCTTAACTAAGAATCGTTGGGAGATTCTAGGTGAAAAGTCATGGGGGAGGCCAAGGCTCCCGTGTGGACCTTCTGTGGAATGTCGGTGTTTTACAAAGAACCAAAACAAGCTCGGGAAGACCCAAATCTCTCCAAGTCAAGGAGGGAAACATTCTAATGGAGGTTATCGTCTCCATGTTAAATTGGATAATGTATCTTCCTAGAAAAGACATAGGCGGAGGAATTGGATACCCCAAGGGACCATCCCAATCAAAGGGAACCTTGTCAATACTTGGAGGGAGAGAACTCGGGAAGAGTAAAACTCTCTCTTGTTCAGAAGGTGAAGTAATAGAATTTCTAAGGACATGGAATAGAAGGTATAGAACCAGAACTAGAAGAGCGAGATCGACCAAAAATTGCGTTGGCAGGACCACTTCCTTAGACTTATCACTCTCCAAGTGAAGAGTGGGGTCGATCGAATATTGCATCGATATGACCACTTCCTCAATAATTGGTTGAATAGGATGCGATACAAAAAGGTCAAGAGGTATATCACCCCAAAAAACAAGATTTTTTTCGATTGAAGATTGCATCGACACAACCATTGGTTGAACAAGATGCGAGACAACAAGGTCAAGAGATGCATCACCCCAAACATAGCAGAGTTGTCAGTCAAATATTGCATCGACATGACCACAGGTTGAATGGGATGTGAGACAACAAGGTCAAAGGATGCATCAACTCCTAAAAAAAAGAGGTGTCAGTCAAAGATTGCATCAACATGATTGTTGTATCAACCAAAGAAGTAACAGAGTGTTGTGAAACCATAGATGCCTCAGAAATCGAAGGGCCCTTAGGTGAGCCCCACACTTTTGGTATCCCAACAACAACAAGAGACAAATGAGTAAGGTGACTTCCTTCACAAGTCTTGCAAAGGAATATAGGCTTACATCTGAGATGTCTAGGCTTCTCAATCATATGAATGCCCCCAACATGACTTGGAATGGTTGGTGACATGCTCCCAGCATGACTTGCAGAGGCTAGTAGAAAATCTCCAACATGACTAGCAAAGGTTGGTGATGAATCCCCAACATGACTAACAGAAGTTGGTGATGAATCCTCAACATGACTAGAAGAGGTTGGTGATGAACCCCCAACATGACTAGCAGAGGTTGGTGATGAATCCTGAACATGAATAGAAGAGGTTGGTGATTGATGTGCAGTGTGACTAGCAATGACTAGACATGTGCCCCCAACATGACTTGCAGCGGCTAGTTGCAGGTCTTCAACATGACTCATAGAGGTTGTCGACCAATCTCCAACATGACTAGCAGAGGTTGGTTATATGACGCCAGTATGAAATGCAGTGATTGGACTTGTACCCCCATCATGACTTGCAACAACTAGTTGCAGGTCTTCAACATGAATCGCAGAGGTTGTCAACCAATCTCCAACATGACTAGCAACGGTTGGTGATATAATTCTAGTATGACACGCATTGACTGGACTTGTGGCGATGGTGAATTGTGGCATTTGAGACCAAGGTCCAAGGAAAGATTAGTTTTGAGAAATTTTAGGCCAGGAAAGATCCCGGTTTACACCTTGTCCCTGTTTAATAGGATAGTATCCTCCTCCATACTGATTCATAAAGGGTTGTAAGGGAATTGACACTGAGGAAGCCTCTTTCGAAGAGGAAGCGACATGACAAGGGTTACTCATGTGAGGATATATGTTTTCCCCAGATGAAGAAACTTCATAAGGGGGGTTTCCCATACTACAAAAATAACTTCCCCCATATGAAACACTAGAGGACAGATGGAGGTTAGCCATGGGAAAAGTGTTCGTAGGAATCGACATGGCGGAAGAAGGATAGGTGGACAGAGTGTAATAAGTAGAATGATTGCATAGTTGGGCACTTACTTCTCTCATAGTGGAATCGTAGGAAGGAAGATTCCAACCTCCTACTGTAAAATGTGTTCGAAGGATATGACTCCTACCAAATAGAGAGGGATAAGAAGGAGGCATCATGCCCCCAGACCCAAAACTTGTATTCGCATAAGGAGGTGAGATAGAGGATGGAAAGTGCAAAGACATATCAAGCATACCATGAGAAAAATGATTAGAGACCCAAGGTTTGGACTAAGTATTATAATTCTGCATATCATAATGCAAAGCAGAAGGATCCATCCCCATTAAATGAGTCAACATCATGGGGGGGGGGGGTAGCAGTAAATGAGGGAGAAAAAAGAACCCCATTGTCCATGATAATTAAGACTCAGTATATACTCCTAATCCCAACTAGTAATCAAAGAGAATACCAAAAAGTCAAATGGCCAATATGCATGCAAATGGGCTAAAGTAGCTGAGTGGCCTCCCTCACTAAAGAAGTTATGCCTTGTCCAGGAGGGACCTCAGACTCCCTGCTAAATTTTGGAGGTAACAAAATCAGTTATAAGGGTCCTCTTAGGCTTAACAACTAGTCAGTCAGATCCCCCTAGAGAGGTAATCTTCAATAAAGGTTGTGTGTTGTACAACCCCTATCTGACTCAAGATACAAGAAGAATAACCCATGCAAGTAACCTATGAGAAATATAAGTCAAGAAACTAATCAACCACTGTATAACTGATGCACAAGTGAACAGTCGTAAGTCTGGATTACCATATGGGCAGGGTAACAAAGCCTGAAACCTTGAAAGTACTGCCTCTCACAGAGGTATGGATACTAAAAAGATCCCCAAATATGAATAAATCCATAGAAATATCTTTGAGGCTAGGTGAGTATCCAAGGGTAATCCCTTCAACAAACTTCGTGTGACTTCATGCTTAACTCCGGTGTGAGCAAAGCCTCCTGATATTACCAATTATACAATGGATTTCTCAACTCCCTGTCTCAGACACATATGTTGATTTAATTTACTTGGAGAAGTTTACTCACAAAATCCTATTCCAAGGCACTAAATCCTAGGCTAGTTTGTGCACCCTAAACAATAAAATTGTTACTAATCAATTTTAGTTTAAAGCATAAATTTTATTGGTCGTGATTACTCGAAAAGGTATGGAAATGAAACTCATGGTGTTATGACTCTGCATAAAAATAAAAATAGATATAATGCAAATCCTAACTTTAACTTTTCAGTGAATGATATGCTAAATAAAAATAGTGCAATCTTCAATTTTAACTCTACAACTCAGAAGTAAAATGCAATATTTCGCTAAATGTTCTAATCTAATGATAAAGGTTCCAAGACAAAAATACCAACCAATGAAAAATGCCTATTTTTTTTTATTTTCAATGTATTAAAAAGAAAATGCATGGACTGATAAGCGACTTGATATATAACTTCTACTACATATAAAATCAATCACTCAAGCAAAATACTAAGTAGCTAAGCAGACAACCCAACTACCAAGGACCAATCAAAAACATAAAACAAAGAGAAAGACGAAGCCCAAAAATTCAACTCCAAACAGGGTTCCTGTCATCCCAGATAATCTCAACAGGAACCATAGAGACCTAAGAAGGCTCAGTGATCCTCAAAACCTACCCAACAGTCACTAAACCAAGCAAGAAAGCAAGGGGAAGTGGTATACGGGACTGCTCAAGAGAAAAGGGCATATATATGCCTCTTCTAGTGAGACAACAAGCATGTATACGCGAATGTCAGGGAAAAAAGGGCGTATATCTTTTAAAACAAGGCTGGGAAAGGGTAAAAGGATAAAAAACTTAGACTCGGAGTGAACAGACTCTTTCCAACTGTGATACAACAAGAAACACAAAGGAAAAAGAGAAATGTAAGAAGAAAAAATACTTCAACCCTTAGAAGGAAGATCTATCCCCAGTATGGTTGCCAATTCTGTTACAAGGGAAAAAATCTCTATGGCCAAGGGTAAACCACAACAGACAGGTATGACTACAAAAATCAACTCAATTCCAACATGTGTTATATAAACTAATGTGAAATACGAGGAAGAAGCCTATATCAATCCAATCGTTTGATGTTGTTCCACCGTTGAGAACTTTGACCCAAAGATTTACACCTGCAAGAAATTCTCAACAAACAAGCGATGCAAGTATATATTGACAATATATAAAAAGAGTTAACACATAAGATAGCACAATCCATTAATAAACATTACAAACATTCCCATGGATAATAATCATATATTTTCAAGATATCAATAGGACGGGAAAGGAGTATTTCTATTAATAATTGATCAGCAGAAGTATCAACATTACAGACTTTTGTGTCGGCTTGGTTCGAAACCAAGAAACCAAGCTCCTTCCAACTGGGTCTCCACCACTTCAATCCTCCACCAAAGGCAAGCTCATAGAAAAGAGGTAATGAGGTCCTCTTGAAAATAAGGGAAGATCTTGGGGGTTGAACACTGTGTTCAGACATGAGGGACAAAGGGATGCAGACTCAATATGAAGTAATTTTTCCAGAGTAACTTTGCTCTCAAAGTTGAATGCTTTCTCCTTTTGTTCCATAGCTCAAAATTGTGCTCTTATAGCCTCCAGAATGCAACTGAAGGTCTGAGTCGGAATGTTTCCAGTATATGGAATGCCAAAGATCATAGATGTTTTTTCGTGACATGTAAACCTGACCTCATTTTTTATTTTCAGGAACAAATCCCGATATATGTGAGCTGTAGTGGAGTAGCAAGCGTATACACATCTTGCAAAGTAGTTAGGGAGAGTATATGTGGAAAAATATATATTTTTGGCTCTGGATTTATAAAAAAAGGAGTTGATAAGTCTGTATAGGGAAATGGAAAAAGGCCCTCTGTGCAATATAGCAGTGGTGAGGCAAATCTTGCTATAACATCGATTTATTTTTAACTCAATTCCATATCTCTGCAAATATTGCAGAAACTGAGTTCTGCAAAGGTGCTTACTTCAACCCATTTACATGTGACCATAGGCATAGAATTGAAGGATAATTAATTTAATCATTGTCTCTTCTTTATTCCTTTTCCTTTTACCCCCATATGTCCAATTTTGGGACCGTGTTCTTTGGTACTTCATCCTTCAGTACGTCAGGCCTTTGCAAGATTTCAAATATCTTGAAGTAGATTCCACTGAAATAGATCAAATGGTCAACATTTGTTCTTATGTTAGTCAGATGATCCTGTCTTGTCCAAAGTTTTCAATCAAATCGATGATCATGACTTAATCTACAGGTGAGTGAACAATTTACGTTTATTTCTGAAGTTTGGAGTTTTGGGGATTCGGATAATCACTGCTCCAATTTCCTCCAGAGTGATCACCTTTCGAATAAGTCATAAAAAGGTGGAGACCTTTTTCTATCTGTTGAAACTTCCACTTATGTTATCCTTCCACTGTACTTGATCAATGGTCGATAACGCTCCTGAAGTGTTCTTCATATCATATGACTCATGTCCACTTCGGGACTTCGGCCTTCAGGACTTTAGGAGTTTGCTGGTGGTGAAACTCCCGAAGTGAAAACTCCTAGAGTGACGTAACATGTTGATGTCACTTGTTGACATGGAACTGGATGAGTGGTTGCCACAATTCACTTAGATTCGTGTCTTACATATTCCTAAAGTACCTATGAGACCTTGACACTTGTCATCATCTAATTACGTCGCGTGTCCTTGCTGACATAGATCTCTTCATGTGGCACATGTTCTTCTCTTTGATCTAATGGTAAGGATAATTCCTAAAGTGTTCCTCTGATCAGATGACTCATTTCCACTTCAAGACTTCAGCCTTCGAGACTTCGGATAATTCAATTTCTCCACTTCCCACTTCTCTCGAAGTGAGATTCCCCGAAGTGTAAATCTCGAGTAACTTGAATTTATCCAATGGTCATTCTTTAACCCGAAAAGGCTTAACATGATCCAATGGATGTCGAGAATTCAACTATTCAGGATCTCATTCCTTTGACCTTGATTATCCTATCCTTCTACTTTCCTCGATCCAATGGTCAATATATCTCTTGAAGTGTTTCCTCTTATTAGACGACTTGCGTCTATTTTGGGACATTTGTGGCTTACTCTATCATTCCAATAAACATGATTTGATGGTCCTGATATCTCTCGAAGTGTTGTTCATGTAGGATGGTCCACATTTACTTTAGTACTTTGGACTTTGGGTGATATTACTTTTTCTCAACCCTTTTCTCCCAAAGTGGTAAGCGCCAAAGTTGACCAATTCTACCTTGGAGCACTCTAAATAGATCAGACGATTCTCATTTACTTCAGGGCTCCAGTCTTCGTCTTTGGTTATCATATTCTTCCAATTAACTTGATACAATGGTCAATGTGGATTGCAGAACCCTAACTTGTGTGTGGTTTAGTTCATCGCCCAAACTCCGTAATTGAATTTGTGTGATTGTTAGTGGATCAATCATAGTCGTCGACCTTTGAATCGATGAGATCTAACGGTCTAGACTAAATGCGGGATTGAAAATAATGTGTAGTTTAATTCTCCCTTCACGCTCTGCAATCAATCCCTTCTCTTGATCTGGTGCTTGTGTATCCAATGTTCATGACTTAATCTGATCAATGGTGGATCAACCACAGTCTTCTATCTTTCAGTCAATGAGATATGATGATCTAAACTAATTACGGAATTTAAAATAGCGTGTAGTTTAATTCTCCCTTCGCGCTCTGCAATCAATCCCTTCCCTTGATCTGGTGCTTGCATATCTAATGGTCTTGGTTTTTTCTGTGGGGATTTTGATCCTGATCACGTTTATGCATTGTGATTTCCCTTTCTGAGCTTCATGTGCATCATCAACTATTGAAATTAATGACAATATTTCCAACAAATGTAACAATATTAGTGACAATCCAAAAAAACCAATCACCACCACATATACTCCACAACAGCTATCGATATCAATCTCTTTGGGAAAAAAAAAAGAAGGGAAATCAAAATAAGAGAAGCTCAATATCTCCCAAATAAATTTGAACCCTCCTCTTTACTTCATACAATATAGAGAGAGGAAAGAATGAGGGATAAAAATGATAAGAAATATCTCCTTCAAGGATAACAAATCACTCCTCCAAGAATAGCTACATGCAAAACTTACTCAAACACCCCCGCCAAGAAAAGGGTCGAACCTCCTTGAGACCACAAATTTCCATGATAAGGTGCATGGATGAGATAAATAAATGGTTCAAAATATCCCATGGTAGGTCTAATTGTCTATAGAGAGTAAATTTCCAAAAATAGTCCATGTAATTCCCTCAAAATTATGCCACAAGAGAAGCCTCTAATTACAAGAAAATCATAAATAGAAATGAATCTCTCACCAAGGCACATGGCTTAAAGATAATATTATTTTTGGAAGAATATAATACACTAAAATATAAAAATGGATAGGAATAGTTTTAGAAGAGGACAATCAACTAAAATAGAAAAATGGATAAGACTACTTTTGAAAGAGGAAAATGTACAAAAATAACAACCTTATATCTAATTTGGTCACTGTTGGCATAGGGGTAGACCCAGGGTTCAGCTCTAACAGCGCACCAACAAACCCTAACTACTGGCCCTTTCAACAACACCTGTGAAGCAGATGCAGTCTCACTAGAATTAGCGATAGGGGCTTGTAGGACACATGTGTCTACAACTAGAGGAAAGGCAGTGGATCCCAAAAGAAAAACAATATAGAGATCTAGCTATTCTTATCAATCATAAACCTACTTCACACAGTTATACCTCAAATCTAACATAATAATGCATCAACAGAGTAACAGAAGAAAGGAACACAACATCAATCACACATAACAACAAGATATACGTAGTTCACCCCCTCCCTTTTGCTACATCTACATAACTGTGTTTCTTGATATTATATGAAAGCATACAGTTCTATCTTCTCTCTTAGCTTGCATATATTTCTCTCTTTCTCTCCTTCTCTCCCCTCCCTATGCACCCAACTGTAGGGTTGATCTTCGCACCCAACTAAAGATCTTACAATACGAGAAGGATCTCTCACAAAACACTTCTCTCTCTCACAAAAACAATCACTCAATAATAATAATGACTCTCAACCAACCCAAACTGAACCCTCTTCTCTCATATAGGTTCTTATTTTACATTACAATGACTCACCGACAACCTTAGGCTGAAACCTAGGTGTCAAAACCCTAAATACCAAAACCCTAGGTGTCTAAAAACCTAGGTCAACTTGACCCACATTTTTTGGGCTTCGCCAACCTATCTTTCCTTCTTTCCCACGAGGTGCTCCAAAGCATCGATTGGTGGATTTTTCCGCTTGTTGAGTTGTCCACGATCCATATTCCTTGTTGATCAGTTCTCCTCGATATTCTTGTCCAATGGCTCATTTTCTCGTACTTCGATCCTTCTTTTCTTCTTCTTTGGCCACTTCAACCCAATCTTAGTCAATGTGTCTTCTGCACAGTTCACTCTTCATCCTTCCTTTTCATTTTTCCTCTCTTTCTTTATTACTTCAACTAAGGGCCAACATCCCCCAACACTCACATGTGACTCATCCCAAGGCATTGTAGGTCTAAAATTTCTATTTTTCTTCGACTTTAGACTGCATGGAGTAGCCTGTGCTTTCTTCTCTATCATTCCCCACTGTGTGTAGACTGTCTTTTCTATGTCTGGTACCTAGTTTCAACTGCATATGATACTTAGACCCTTCTCCTTCTCCTCCTACTGGGAGCTGCGAGGCAGCTAGTTGTTGTAGTATAATTTCAACTGGCTCCCATTCACCAAACCTTCCTTCCATTCTCCATTCAATTTTTTTAACTACGCAGCGCCTCCTTCCATGACATAGGAAACCTCATATGACCTAAGCCAATGTGTCCTGAACTTTCCTTGATGCTTCCTGAACTTGTTGTCGTATACCAATACCAGATATTCTTGCTTGAATGATTTCTTCTTGATGTGTTTGTCGTGATAGGCCTTTTCTCTTCCCTTCTCTACCTGTTAATGAAATCCTACAATAAACTTTTCTTCCTCTAGTTCGACCAACTATGTGAGCCTCTCTTGAACAACGCCAGTGTCATCCATATCTGTAAAGGCTGTAATTATTAAGTTAGGAACCAAATCTTCCATAGGTGAAACTTCTTCAAGACCATAGAACAAGTACATAGGGATGGAGGCGTGACAGTTTGGAGGATAGGGTCACATATGGTGGAATATGGATAAATCTAGTGGAGAAGCGAAGGTGATAGGGCCAGATAGACCATAGATCTTGAAGTGGCCCAGATCGTTGGCTAGAACATATATAGGGAGATGAAGTAGTGCGAAATATAATTGTTAGAGGGCGGGCTGGGGAAAATACCATGGTTTCATTCCATGGACATGTGGCACCCTCAGAGGCATATTGGGTCAAAAAGTGGTCTACCCAAAACCATTTTTTCCAACCCCCGATATCGAAAGTTGATGAGACCAGGCAGACCGTAGATCTTGGAGCGGCCCAGATTGAGGCCAAGAAATATATCAGGTGATGAAGTAGTGCATAAGATAATTGTTAGAGGGAGAGCTAGGGAAAATATGATGGTTTCATTTCTTGGATGCGTAGCACCATCAGAGGCATATAGGGGCGAAAAGAGGTCTACCCAAAACCGGTTTTTCCAACCCTCGATATCGAAAAATGCATATAAAAAGAGGGCCCCGATCATTATTCTATAATATTTCAAAGCACTCGAACATTGAAAAGTGGCGCAAACCCTCCATTCAAATTTAAATCCCAACAGTGAACCATATTCTAGCATTACCTGCCAATTCAGAAGTATTTTTCATCATGGCCATGAAACTTGTCATTTCATACATAACAGAGCAAGATCTCGCCTCAAAATAAGAAGGCCTAATTGACAAGGACTCTGATGTATTTGACACAGAATTAACGGTCTCACCTGTTTCCATGTCCAAAGCCAATTTTTTAGACAATGTTTGAAAATAGATACCCTTCCTTGAAGCAACCCAATCTTCCATTACCCCTTACGCCGTAGAAGTCATTTTCCATTTCCCAAAGTTCGTAAGCTAGTGTGATAAACAATATTCGTAGGAAGAAAAGGTCATTTTAAATAGGTTAGGGTCAGAGGTCTTATGCGAAGTAGATAGTTCATCAATTTGACACACCCTCAGTATACAAGAGTCTTCCCCCACAGTGTTAGAGCCCTTCAAGAAAGAGAAACTGATCACAGTCTACAGAGAATGTCCCTCATAAGTAAAAATTGTGTTTCTGCAAACCATTGTTAAACCTGAACACCATTCTGAGAGTCTTTATTTTCCTATCAATGTAAGCATCATGATTATTGAGGTCCAGTGGGCTTGTTCCCTGACTAGTCAAATTTTAGGATTGGATAATGACATGTTTGTAGTAGAAGTCATCCTGGGTGTGCTGTTGACCTTTTTCATGTCAGATTCTACTCAGTCGGTTTGCATAAGTTTTGAAAATTTCATCGTTGACAATATGCACCAACAACTAGTAAATTTCAATTCACTGAGACAGTTCAGGTACTACACGCATTTGTTGAGGATGTTCCTAGAATCTAATAAGACCGAATTCCCCGAAGCTGCATTCATGTCAACCGAGTGCAAAAGGATCACCATGCTTATTTTCATAAACAAGATCATGTCCAGGGTTTACAATCTCATATTTGGCATAGACTTGCCAAGGGTTTTGGAAGAAATGAAAAACTCCTTGCAACCAAATCTAGAGAGCAAGGTGGGAGATTGGATGTTGTTCATACAATCTACTGTGATTTGGGTATATGGCTATCAAGAAGGACCTTACCTTTTACTAGTATTTTTGACTCACAGATTCTTTGCTTTAGAGTTCATCAAACAAAGGATCATTTTAGAGATAGAGCATTTTCTGAAAATGCACAAGGAATCTAACTTAAAATTTCCTTTCATGATAGTGCCCTTTGTGGTAAAGAACAAGTCTTGTTTACATAGTTTACAAGCCAAACTTAGTGAATTCGGGTTTACATAGTTACAAGGGATGAAGTATGATCCACATCAGATCATATGATAGAGAAGACGTATGAGCATAAAAGGCCCCTACGAGCATGAGCATGTTGAAGGATTTGATAAACTGGCTAATCTGGAAACCTGTGTAGATATGGAGGTCACTTTGCAACATGATTAGACAAAACAAATAGAGTCTTCTCCCAACAGATCCCGACATACAAAACTTATCCAAAGTTGATTGTTAAAGCTCCAAAGATGATTGTTTATAACAAGAGGAGCAATTCAGAGGCACTGGGTGCCAGTATTCAACAAAATATTCTCAAGAAAATGAAAGTCACACCATCTTTGTAGATAGTGGACCTAGAAGAAGAATAACCTAAAGAGAAAGCGAGCATGGAGATGGTGGAAGGTGAAACCAAGAACGAGGAGGTTGGTACAGGAAGCATGCCACAAAGTGAAAGTAGCTCAAGGGTTTTCAGCATCAAGAAACATATATTTAGCAAGAAAATTGGGGCAATCTATCAATCCAAAGAGGAATTAATGAACCAGTATGTTGTGAAGAGAAGTATGGCCAATAGTGAAACAAGAGACTCGTTTCCCGAAGTAGAGAATATCTCCCAACATAAGGCTTCCATGTTCTCAGTCAGGGATGTGGAAAGAAATACATTTAATATAGCAATAACAGATGATGATAAAGTGTCTGAAATCAAGATGCATTATGAGAATGTTGGTTCCCTAGACAAAGTAAAGTTTCACAGGAATGTCAGTGAAATGTTATATTTAGAATACCTAAGTTTGAGTATGAAATTTTAAAGATTGACAACACATGCACTCAAATTAGATGGAAAATTGAAATAGGAAAAATCTTCCAGCAAAGCTTGGCAGACACAAGTCAAAAGGTTGGAATCTGAAGGCCCTCAAGGGGTAAAGGCTTCTTTGGATGAAAAATAGAAAATGATCCAAAGCCTAAAGAAGAATTTGAAGATGCCCTCCACTGACCATCCCCAGACACCAAAGCTAAATTCTCTAGAGCAAGAAAAGGAGACATTCAGACAAGAAGCACCAAATTACAAAGATAAAGTGTCGCAACTAGAAAAAGAGAAATATAATTGGTCACAAGCACAGGTAGCAACATCAGATATGGTTGTTATTTTACCCTCTAATACATAAGCTGGATCCAACACTGATGGATTGGTTCAAGCTATGTCCCAAGTAAGTTTAAAGGCAGGGAAAATCAAGAGCCTTAAGGAAGTCTTAGAAAATATGAAACAAGAGATGAAAACAAAAGATGAAAATATGGCTCAATTCCAAAGAGAGAATCAAGATTTGCAAGAAAGGGTAAATAAATTGAATACTAGGTTAAAAGGAAAGACATTGTTGCAAGGAGATAAACATGTGATCTAGGATGCTATTGCTGCAGACGCTGCTAAGTTCAGGGTTTATCTGAATTTTATAAATGACAAAGACATCATAGATATTACTGCCCGAAGCAGTTGTACTGCAGTTAATGAGACATTGGCAAAGAAACCCTCAGAATGGGCCCATAACGCTACTGATTTGTTGAATTTTTTTCCCACTACTGATATTCAGACTATTGGGGTAAAGGACAGAACTGGGCTGATTATCTGGGCCAGGAGGATCATCGCTAAGGACAACCTTCTCAAATCAGTTCAAAACAAAGCTATGAAAATGGAGCACAATTTACAGGAGTTTAGGGATACATTTGAACAATTGTTTATTAAAGGTCTCCCACCATTCTGGGATGGTAAAGGTAAATTATTAATTCAAGAAGAATGCAATTCTCTCCTCACTCGGTGTAGAATGGATCATTTGAAATTTGAAGGCATGGAAGAGAACCTGAAGGGACCCAGCTTAGTAGAGTATTTGGCCACAGACTTCGAGATTTTAAACTAGTGAAGACAGTGAAGATCGGGTTGTCGATTATGTCCTATGCTACGTGCATTGACCTGGAGATTTTGATAAAGGAGAGGATGGATTACAAGATTCCTTCTGACTCACAGTGGAAGGAAATTGTGCGGTTGGGAAAAACAAAATGCAGTTTTCTCGGAACCAGTAAGTAACCTCCATGTGTCACCAAACTAGCAAGTTCAACAAAATATCATTGCAAGATAGATGTCATAAAGGAAGCTGACCAATCAGAGAAATCCATCTCTATTTTTGAAACGTCTTTTGTTTAATGATTGTAAATTGGTTCATATGTCGAGACTGTCAGTTGAAATTATTATAATCAGTTTTAGAAGATGAAATGTTTCAGTTTTAGACATTGTAATCGAATTGTATAAATACTGGGACATTTGAATGAATTAATGTTGGCAGAAGTGCAAGAGAACCTTTTTGGTTGTTTCAAACTCTATTATAATTTTCTGAAGCTGAAATAAATATATATGTAGAATATTTTGAAGTCTCTATGAAAAGATTCTAATGATGGTTATATGAGTTTTGTCTTAATTTTATGTATTTCCTATGATCTTTTATTTCATTTACATTTTTGTCTATTTAAATTGGAAAATTAAAGGCCCATAATTCGTCTTGTGATGTTCTTGGCTTAAGAAATTTAAACTGTGTATGTTTCTTCTTCGCTAATTCAGAATTTATTTCCATAATGCTTTGATCTAGTTATTTGTTTCTCTTTCCTCTTACCACTCTGATTAAATTCAAGTTATAACTCAGATTCATTGACTCCTTTAGCCTTTATCCTCTAGAGATTTATATCGGCTAATCATTGTTTTCATTCAATTTTATAATTTTGACTCCATAGCCTTGAGTGTTCCTCCCCTTCCTTGCCAACAAATTTATTAAAAACCCCCAAAACAAATCAAATTTAGCCATTGAATATCCAAGAAATATCCAATGAAATGAGATATCCCTCTCTGAGTTGAGAAGGCTAGTGCCCAGCTCTAAAGTAGGCTGAAACAGTTACCTTTGTCGTTTGTCTATTCAGCCAGACAAAATTTACAGGGTGCTAACATTCTGGCATCGTTGTCGGGGACGAAACTGAAAAATATTCCCTGGGAAAACGACTTAAAGATTTGGTTTGATCACTGAGGGTGACACTGGATCAAATACCTCATTGGATGAGATTATTATTACCCTCACAACTCTGTTACTTAGAGACCAGTTTCAATACACTGTGTGAGATATAAATCCTAGCTCCTGAGAGAACTCACACTAGGAGCAACCCAGACCCATAAGCTGCAATCCTCATGTCTGAACCTGAAAATCTTGTGCGTAAAAGAAAAGAAAATCTAGTAACCCCATTGTTGCGTCCAGACTGATATCTGTCCTTGCCCAAGGATGGAGTGACTAGCGTTGAAGACCTTGAGTTTTACGTGAAATTTGAACAATCCCTATTCAAAACTAAATCTGAATTTTGTTTAAGCGAGATCATCTTTGATGAAAAGAGATTCCAAGATCTGATTCTAGCCACGTCTGCTAGACCTATAGTGACCCCTTCTCGGAACCAACAACCACTCCAACCCCTCAAATCATCTATGGAAACCAGCTTTTCTCCCCTCATACTACCTGCTCAACTACATGATTTACCTCAAGACTACAACCTAAGGATCAAACTATATGGTGTTGAAGGTAACATATCAGCCCAAAAGCATCTAGACTGGTTTAATGATTTCATAGACTTGGAAGAGGTGGACTTTGAAGATGTGAAAATGAGTTTTTTTACACAAAGTATTGTAGGAGAAGTTAGGAAGTGGTTCAGATCCCTTCCACCAGCTAGTATAACATATTTTGAAGCCTTTGAAACCATCTTCCTTGCAAAATGGGGAGATAATAAAAATCCCCTTCAATTGTTGACCCGGTACAACAACATGAAGAGATCGTCTGATGAAACAGTGCAGGAGTTTTCAACCAGATTCATGAAAGTCTATAATTTGATTCTCACTGAGGTAAACCCCCCCCCCCTAAATCTTCTCGGCTCAGACATGTTGATTCTTTTGAAAGTGATTTTTCTTTATTATTGAGGGAATGAAGATCTGCCACATTAGATGATATGATGACCAGTGCCATAGAAGTTGAAGTAAACCTAATGGCTTAAGGAAAGATTAAAGCTAACTCTGGAAGGGACATAAATAAAACTCAAGATAAAGCACAACCTTCAACATCACAAACATCAGAAGAAAGGTTTGAAGAAATGATGAGAAACATGGAGAGAATGATGGAAAGAATGGCTCTGGGAAATCGGGCTAACCCTAGAGGATAGGATGATGGTCCACCCAGAAATCCGAGGAGACCAACAATTCCACAGATTAGAAAAAGAGAGCAAAGGAACCAAGGAAATCAAGCA
The DNA here is from genome assembly GCA_032191745.1 of Picea mariana. Taxonomy (NCBI): domain Eukaryota; kingdom Viridiplantae; phylum Streptophyta; class Pinopsida; order Pinales; family Pinaceae; genus Picea; species Picea mariana. The sequence continues at coordinate 8,973 of JASDQU010106950.1, read as the reverse complement.
GATCATGCAAATAAGGGAAATAAGGTAGATTAGGCAAATCAGGGCAATCAAGCAGATAAGGAAAATCAGGCAAATCAAGGAAACCAAGGAAATCAGGGGGAACAACAAGTAAGGCCTCCTTTTCAAAATAATTATGTGAATGAAGATTATGATGGATATTTTGAAAAAAAAAATGAACTATTTTGATGATAAATAAACAAAGGTATTTTTTTACCAAAGAAGAACATGACCAATTCATAGATGCAAGTGAGATGATTTTGCAAGATGAGGAAGAAAGGGTAACAGTAGAAAGGGAAAATTACGAGGCAGGATTGCAAAATGCCATCATGCAATTCCAAAGACAGTATAACCTTTGAAATCAAAAGGTACCTTCAAATCCTCCAAAAGGAAATCCTCTAAAGGGAAATCCCACCAAAGAATCTCATAATAACATACCTTCTTCAAGTCAACCCAAGAAAGATTCAACTGCAAAATATTTAGTTGCAAAGGAATCTACTAAGAAAGATTCTATTGCAAAGGGTAATATGGAAAAGGGAAAGCAGAAAGAAGAACCTCAAAAGAAACTATTGGAGACAAGGAATGAAATAGTCACCAAAGAGGTAGAGAAAACATCGACTTCCTTTAATTTTGAAAGCGAGATGGCCAAGATCAAAATTTAGGTACCATTTAATGAATTGATTAAGAATAGTGATTATAGAAATCAGATCATCAAGATGCTTAAGATGGGACAAACCTATGATACCCTGAACATACAAGATGATCACACAACCATCTTATTTGGGCCAAGGGTAGAAGAAAGCAGTGGAAATGAAGAAGTTCCTCTTTTTTATGTCATTTTGAAAATCCATGACACAATTCTACACAATGTTATGCTGGATTCTGGAGCATCTCACAACCTGATGCCCAAAGTGGTCATGGACCAATTATGCCTCGATGTCACAATACCTTATAAAGATCTGTTCTCTTTTGATTCAAGAAAAGTGAAATGCCTTGGCATGATCAAGGATCTGGTGGTGTCTTTGGCACAAATCCCAACAAATAATATGATTATAGATGTAGTGGTCGCTAATATCCTTCCAAAATTTGGAATGCTATTGTCCAGATCATGGGCTGCAAAATTGAAAGGAACTCGCTAGATGGACATGTCATATGATACTATTCCTGTCGTTGGTCAAGGCAGAAGACTGTATAGAGAGTTTTTTCTTAAATATATGGCCAACAACAAATCACAACCTAACAATCATCCTATCTATTCAGTGGAAACTGAGTTGGGGTCTTCCATCTTCTTCAATGACTTGTGTTCCGAAGAGAAGGAAACAAAAACCAGTATGGATGACAAAGACAAGTATGACAGGAATATGGAGGAACTTTAAGAACATCAGGATGATGCAGAGGATCAGATATGGATAATGAATTTCGATGGAGTTGAATGCAAAGAAGGAGTTGCAGTTGGCATATGGATCAATCACCCCAAAGGAGATTCAAAATTATGTTCCTACAAACTTGTCTTTGAATGCACTAATAACATGGCTGAATATGAAGCATTAATATTGGGGTTGAAAGTTTTAGAAGAGATGGATTCCAAAAGAATTTTTGTACATGGAGACTCTGAGCTAATTATAAATCAAATCAAAGGCATCTACCAAGAAAAACAACCCAGATTGAGGGATTATAGGAATATGGTACTATACCTCCTTGATAAATTTCCAGAATGTAATCTTTCAACAATTCCAAGAGAACAAAATCAGGTTGTTGATGCCTTGGCTACTTTGACAACAGTTTTCAAAGTTCCAATTTTCCCTGAAAAAAGTTACAAGGTTGAGGTCAAGTACAAGCTAGAAGTACTAGACAATATGAAGCACTCGCAAGTCTTTGAAGATGAAAAATAGATAGAAAGCTTCCTCAAGATGGAGAATGAATTCAATAATTTGAACATTGATGATGAATACTGTGACGATGAAGTGGATGCAACCACTTTCACAAAAGAAGGGTATTTTGACAATCAGATTGTTAGTAGAGATATCGTTCAACTAAAAATCAACATCATCCCCAAATTTCTGATCCCATTGGAAAAACGTTTTGATAACAATGATGTGGTGAGAAGTCCGAAGATTACAGTAAATGAAGGGGATTTGGAATATTGAAATATTGGGACTCGAGAGGATCCAAAGATCATGACGTTGTCCAGAAAAATCGGTCCTGAAGTAAAAGAAGGTATGTCAAATTAATGAAATAATTCCCTGATGATTTGAACTTTTATGATACCAGTATAATCCAGTATGTTATCCCAATAAAGGAAGATCACAAACCATTCAAACAGAAATTGAGAAGGATAAACCCTATGTTGTTTCCTTTAATAGATAAATAAGTTAAAAAAATATTTGAAGAAAAAATCATAGTGTCCCTGAGGTTTTCCAAATGGGTAGCGAATATGGTACCAGTCAGAAAAAAGAGTGGAGAAATTAGGTTGTGCGTAGATTTTAGGAATCTGAATAAGGTGTCTCTAAAACACAACTACCCATTGCCTAAAATGGATCACATTTTATAGAAGGTAGTGGACTCTCAGAAGATGTCAATGTTAGATGGTTTCTCTGGATATAATCAGATTATGGTGCACCCTGATGATCAAGAAAAGACAACGTTTACCACACCATGGGGAACATTCATGTATGAAAAAATGTTGCTTGGGATTATGAATGCAGGGGAAACATTTCAAAGATCTATGGACATGTATTTTGCTGATGAAAAGGACAAATTAATTTTTATATACCTTGATGACATCACTATGTATTCTGCCTTAGACGAGGAACACCTCAAGCATATCAGAAGGGAGTTTGAAAAATGCAGAAAATTTGGCATATCACTAAATCCTAAAAAGTCAAATTTTTCCATGGAAGAAGGAAATATCATAGGACACATTATTTCAAAAGAAGGGATAAAGGTAGACCCCAAGAGAATTGAGGGGATATTGAAAATTGGCATACCCAGTAGCAAAAAGGAGGTACAATATTTCCTGGGAAAAGTGAATTTTATGAGGAGATACATCCCAAATTTGGCTAAAATCATAAAACATATTACCAATATTCTCAAGAAGGGAAATGAAATAAAGTGGATTCTTGAGGCTAGAAAATATTTTCAATACATCAAGTTGGCCTTGACCAAAGCTCCTGTATTGGATAGTCCCAATTTTGAAAATGATTTCATATTATTCTCTTTCACTTCAGAACACACGATTGCTGGTGTTTTACTCCAAAAGTATGACCAAAATTTTGAGAAACCCATAGCATACTACAACAAGACATTGAGAGATGCCCCTTTGAAGTATGACATCATGGAGTAGCAAGCATATGCTTTAGTCAAGGAATTGAAATAATTTAGGGTTTACATCCTACATTCCCATACCACTACTTTTTTTCCCACCAGCTCAGTGAAAGACATCTTAACATAGCCTGATCCTGAAGGAAAGAGGGGAAAATGGATAGCAGTATTATTAGAATATGACCCGGATATTAAACCCACCAAGTTGATCAAAGGACAGGGGCTTTCTTAGATGATGGAACAAACAAACCATGAACTCTTGGGAATAAGCTTCATTGTAGATCTATCAGACAATACAACAGAAGAAGAAAAGGTGACTCCACAAATATCCCAGAAATTTCTTGAATGTACATGGTATGTAGATATCATCTTTGTGTTGAAAATTTTGCAAGATCCTCCTGAATTTAGTAAAACAAAAGCTAGATTCTTGAAACTAAAGGTAGCAATTTTTTTTATAGTGAATGAATCATTGTATTGGAAGGATCCAGGGGGAATTTTATTGAGTTGTTTGATAGAAGGAGAAGTAGAGAAAACTATCAGAGAGTTCCACAAGGGTGACTATGGAGGTCATCATTATTGGAAGACAACTGTGCATAAAATTTTGAGGGATGGATTTTATTGGCCTAGCATTTTTCCTGACATTTATAAATAGGTTTCAAACTACAATGAATGTCATATTTTCAATGGAAAGGGAAAATTACAGCCTCTGCCTTTAAAGCCCATTTCAGTGGAATCTCCTTTCAGACAGTGGGGAATCAATTTTATAGGGAAATGCATCCACAATCCTCAGCCCAACAAAAATGGATCCTGACAACGACAAATTATTTCACTAAGTGTATTGAGGTAGTCCCCACCAGGTATGCAACAGATGATGTCATCATCTGATTTTTAGAAGACAATATTCTGTCTAGATTCAGATGCCCCAAAAAAATCAAAACTGACAATGCAACGACTTTCAAATCCAAGAAAATAGAAAAATTCTGCAGAGATTACAATATTAACCTTGGTCATTCTACATCATACTATCCTCAAGGAAATGGATTGGTTGAATCTTCAAACAAAAGCTTAGTCAGAATCATCAAGAAACTGTTGCAAGGAAATAAAAAGACCTGGCACAAAAATCTCATCCATGTGTTATGGACTGACAGAATATCTCCGAAGATATCCATAGCCACATCCCCCTTTCATATTTTTTATGGAATGGAGGATATTTTTCCTAATGCATTAGGATTTCTAGTGATGAAGCTATTATAGGAGCAGGAGGTGGAAGAAGACGTCAATCGGAGAAGAAATGATGAACTAATCAACATACAACAAACCAAGGAAAAGGATTTCAATAATGCTCAGCTGCATCAAGATAAGATCAAAGAATATTTTGATAGATGTACCAAGGTAGACGATTTAGAACTAGGAGTCTTGGTATTGAACTAGGATGCCAAAAAGGAAGATAACGGAAAGAACAGGAAGTTTGATCATCTGTGGGTGGGCCCGTTCAAAATTGCAGCATACCGTGGAAGTAACGCCTACATACTACAAGAGAATAATGGATAGCTCATTGGAGGAGGGCCTTTGAATGGCAGGTTCCTCAAGCATTATATCGTTTAAATGTCATCACCCCTTCCATTCATTGTACATAAACATTTGATGTTTTTCTTTCTGCATGAAGAAGTTGGAATAAAAGAAGCATAGTTAAAGCCTAAGGTGAAGTCCCTAAGCTTTGCTAGGTCAATTTTGAGTTTTGAATAAAGACCAGTAGATTCAGATCACATGAATAGATTACAACCCAATGGGTAGGCACTTATTCTATAGTTCTTTTCTACCTAGTAGGGAGGATAGAATCCCCAGTTGGAGCCTATGTGATCACCATAACCATTTTTAGATAGGATCCAAGTCTCAAAAATTTAGCGAGGATCTACATCGGGATGGAGGCACGATATTTTGGAGGATAGGGTAACATATGAAAAAATATGGATAAATCTAGTGAAGACGCGAAGGTAATAGGGCCCAACATATCGTAGATCTCGAAGTGGCCTAGATCAACGATGTGAACATATATCGGGCGACGAAGTAACGTGAAAGATAATTTTTAGAGGTTGGGTCAGGGAAAATACCATGGTTTCATTCCATGGATGTGTGGCACCCTCAGAGGCATATCGAGACAAAAACCGGTCTACCCAAAACCATTTTTTCCAACCCCCGATATGAAAAGTTGATGAGACCCGGTGGACTGTAGATCTTGGAACGACCCAGATCAATGACCAAGACATATATTGGGCATTGAAGTGGTGCAAAAGATAATTGTTAAAGGTTGGGCCAGGGAAAATACCATGGTTTCATTATGTGGACGCGTGGCGCCATCAAAGGCATATCAGGGTGAAAAGAAATCTACCTAAAACCATTTTTTCCAACCCCTGATATTGAAAAATGCATATAAAGAGAGGGCCCACAATCATTATTCTATAATATTTCAAAGCACTCTAATGTTGAAAAGTGGCGCAAACACTCCATTCAAATTTAAATCTCAGTAGTGAACCAGATTTGAGCATTATCCTTCGATTCACAGGTATTTTTTATCATGGCCATGAAACCTGTCATTTCATCCATAACAGAGCAAGATCTTGCCTCAAAAGAAGAAGCCTTAATTGACAAGGACTTCAATGTATTTGACACATAATTAATAGTCTCACCTGTTTTCGTTTCCAAAGCCAATTTGCTAGACAATGTTGGAAAATGGATACCCTTCCTCGAAGCAGCCCAAGCTTCCATTACCCCTTACATCATAGAAGTTGTTTTTCCTTTCCCAGAGTTTGTAAGATGGTGTGTCGAACAGTATTTGCAGGAAGAAAAGGTCATTTTAAATAGGTTAGGGTCAGAGGTCTTATGTGAAGTAGATAGTTCATCAATTTGACACACCCTTGGTATACCAAAGTCTTACCCCACAGTATCAGAGCCCTTCGAGGAAGAGAAAATGATCACAGTCTATAGAGAATGTCCCTCAAAAGTAAAAATCTTGTTTCTGCAAACCGTTGTTAAACCTAAACACCATTCTGAGAGTTTGTATTTTCCTATCAAAGTAAGCATCATGATTATTGAGGTCCAGTGGGCTTATTCCCTGCTTAGTCAAATTTTAGGATTGGATAACGACAAGTTTGTAGTAGAAGTCATGTTGGGTTTCCTTTTGACCTTTTTTATGTCAAAGTCTAGTCAATTGGTTTGTATAAGTTTTGAAAATTTCATCGCTGACAATATGCACCAACAACTAGTAAATTTCAACTCACTGAGACACTTCAGGTACTACATGCATTTGCTGAGGATGTTCCTAGAAATGAATAAGAATGAATTCCCTGAAGTTGCATTCATCTTAACTGAGTACAAAAGGATAACCATGCTTATTTTCATAAAAAAGATCATGTTCAGGGTTTACAGTCTCATCTTCGGCACAGACCTGCCAAGGGTTTTGGAAGAAATGAAAATATCTTTGCAACCAAATCTAGAGATCAAGGTGGGACATTAGATGTTGTTCATACAATCTACTATGATTTGGGTATATGGCTATCAAGAAGGACCTTACCTTTTACCATTATTTTTGACTCCCATAGTCTTTGCTTTAGAGTTCATCAGACAAAGGATCATTTCAGAGAGATCATTTTTTGAAAATGCACAAGGAATCTAACTTAAAATTTCCTTTCATTAATATAGGGCCTTTTGTGGTGAAGAATAGGTCCTATTTACAACAAATCCAAGCCAAAATTAGTGAATTCGAGTTTACATAGTTACAAGGGAGGAAGTATGATCTGCATTAGATCATATCAAAGATAATATTGATGAGTAGACAAGGCCCCTACGAGCATGAGCATGTTGAAGGATTTGATAAACTGGCTAATCTGGAAACCTGTGTAGATATGGAGGTCACTTTGCAGCATGATCAAACAAAACAAATAGAGTCTGCCCCCTAGCAGATCCAAACACAGAAAACTTCTCCAAAGTTGATTGTTAAAGCTCCAAAGATGAGAGTTGATAACAAGAGGAGCAGTTCAGAGGCACTGGGTGCCAGTATTCGGAAAAATATTCTCAAGAAAATGAAAGTCACGCCATCTTCGCAGATAGTGGACCTGGAAGAATGTAATGATCCCAAGCCATTATGCAAGGATCATCATTGTTTTGGTGTCTTTTTAAAACTTTTTCTGAGTGAGGTATTTCGTCAAACACTTTGTTGATCTACCTTTTAGATGTGTTTATATGTGTGTATGCAACAAATAACAGAAAGCAATAACCATGGAACATACCTCAACCATATGCAATAAGATAGACAAGCCAAAACATCTCAATTCTTCTTTATTCATAAAATAGAGAAACCTGCTACAATGAAGATGTCGATCTGGAATGCTCAACAGATGGACAAGAAGATAGACAATAGATAAGAGCTGCTACAAAATTCTCCCGCTAATACAAAAGATGCCTCCAAAGGCTGAATGAGAAAGGAAGATCAATACAAGAAGATCTGAATGCCAAACTCTCCAGCTGAAGAATGCCACGCTCCAATAGAAGGCTGAAACCCTCAATAACTCGGCTCTGCTGCCAAAATTGCCCAATCACCCTAATAAATATGCCAACTGATAGATCGGGTGATGGTAAGAACAACCTAGGTGACTGAATCTCCAAGATCCCTCTCAATCTCTATAGATCTGAAATACCCCACTGGATGACTGGAACCCTAGATAATTCAGCCCTGCTGCCAAAAGTGTCCAATCACCCTAATAAATATGCCAACTGATAGATCGGGTGATGGTAAGAACAACCCAGGTAACCGAATCTCCAAGATCCCTCTCAATCTCTGTAGATCTGAAATCCCCCACTGAATGGTGTGCCCCACTGGATGACTGAAACCCTAGATAATTTGGCCCTGCTGAAGGAGGCCTCTAAATGCTCTGAAACTCTCCAGAAATATAGATTGGGACACTGCAAGTCACTAGGTAAAGTCTCAGGGTCAGATCTGAAGTGTAACCCCTCCAAACAAACTAGATCTGGATCTCAAAAACACCCTCCTTCTCTTCAATTCGCCCCACTGCTCAAGAAATAATCTGAGCCATAAAATTGTCTTAGAAGGAACTAGATCTGATGTCCAAGGCCCTGCAATCAAAACCCAAGTGATAGAATCCTCAACGGCCCTGCCAATCTCCTACAACGAATCTCTCTCCAAAGATGGTGCGCCCCTCTTGCTGGAATCCCTCAACTGGTGCACCCTCTCTCTATCTGCACATGAAACTGATGTAGAATCCTCCTACAACTGAGTAGATCTGGAACTAGAATGGTGTGGGAGAGTATTGTATCTCCGAGACCAATCTTGGGACAAGATAGGTGGAATCTTTCACCACCAAATCGTCCTTTAGGGTTTGTTATGTCAAAACCCTCAAAACCCCCAATATTGGGCTCACTAGCTAGAAGCCAGAAATCAAAATAAGATCATACATGAATGAATTAGAAGAGGCCCTTGCCTTTCCTTTATACTTTTTGGCTCACCTTTTCCCTCCAAAGTGACTTTCATTTTATTAATATTTAATTAATTAATTAAATCACTTTAATTAATTAATTAACCTTTTTACCTTTGAAAAGCTCCTTATCTCTCCTTGTGGCTTCCCTGGCCACTGAAAGTCA
>JASDQU010106949.1:52219-82837 GCA_032191745.1 Picea mariana | reverse complement strand
TGCAAATAATTGATTAATTATTATTAAAAAAATAAAATGTATGTTTCCTTTAGGTAAGAGGTTACGTTTCTTTCCCAAGTTTTCATCTTTATCTTTAACCATAGAGGTAGGTTGGTATTCATGTTGTTAATAATATTATGATATTGAATATTATTATATTTATATTATAATTATAATTATATTTATATGTATATGAAACATTTATAATTATATCTGAAAATAAATATAAAGTTTTATAAATAATGTGATATGTAAAATTAAAAAAATGTTAAACTTTTATGAATTATGTAATATATAAAAGTTTAGTTTATGGTTAATATGAACTTTACAATATTTATTAAAGTTTTATAAATAATGTGATATGTAAAAGTTTAAGAAATATTAAAGTTTTATAAAAATTGTTATATTTAAAATTTAAAAAAATGTTAAACTTTTATGAATTATGCAATATGTAAAAGTTTAGTTTATGTTAATATGAACTCTATAATATCTATTAAAGTTTTATACATAATGTGATATGTAAAAGTTAAAGAAATATTAAAGCTTTATGAATTATGTGATATGTAAAAGTTTAGTTTAGTTTATGGTTAATATGAACTTTATAATATCTATTGATTAATATGTTATTTTTGTATATAAAATGTTATTGTAAATTTATTATTATTATTTAACTAACTAATGTAAAGGGCTTAACATAATAATAGACAACAACATTCAAAAGCATGACGTAGAGGTTTATTTTAGATAACACAATGTGGTTAAATTTTTTTAGTTTAAGATAACTTGTTTGACTCTTTTTTATTGGGTTTTATGGGAAAAAAATGGAAAGGTGTTATATGAGATTTTATCATTGTGTAAATGACTAAATGCTACAACAATGGATCTTTTTTTTGGGTTATTGATCCATAATTGGATCCAGGAGCTTGATGGGGCTCATAAAGGCCTAAAAATCAAAGTTCTCAGAAAGGCCTAAAAATCAAAGTTCGCAGAATGGCTTCAAAACAGACATGTGCGTAGGCCTCGTCGATACGAACCCAACACAACTTGAATGGGCTTAAACAGACACTGTCTGCTCAAGATATGACGATCTGTTCATTTTGCCAAACAAACAAAAACAATGTTGACTGTACAGTCCGTACAATGCCACATGGCAACTGACTGTACAGGTCATACGACCGTACAACTGACATGGCAAGGCACAGTTGGCAGTTGAACGTACATTGACTGAGCGTACAGACTGACACGTAGCAGGGTGACTAGGCGTACGGACTACTGACATGGATAGACAAGTGGGCCAATCAGGGAGTGACACATGGCAGATGTAGATAGCTGGGCGAATTGGCAAGCGACATGTGGAAGTACTCTCGGCATATAGCACAGTGCCACTTGGCCCAGACATGGGCTACCATGTGGCACCCCGTTATTGGACGTCGGTTGTAACAAAACTTGTATGAAGCGGACGACGTTTGAACCCGTGACCTCTGTCTGGGCTAACGTCTTGGCAGGATTAGGCTAGCCATTTGCTCGTGGGTGGCCCTTGTTAAACATGGGCACAAATATTATATTAAGTTTGCATGTGTGTGTGCTCGGCGGATGTTAGGGCTAGGGCTAGGCCCCATCCCTCGGTCGTATCCCTCGACGTAAACCACTCCACACGACCGGTGTATGTGACCTCCTCCCTTTGTATATGTGGGCGGAATTGGCATCAACCCCCGATTCTATTGGGATTGCATGTGACCGTTGAGTGGTTGCACGCGCATAGGAACAGGGCAGGGCATATGGCCGGTACCAATGCGACTAGATGTTAGCAGAGGAGGGGGTCAATGCACAGCCCCTAGGGGGCTGGTGCTTGGCCACAAGACCCATATGACTCTGAAAGAGGTGCGCGCACCTAGGCCAGAGGGGCTTAGCCCAATATTTTAGCAAAAGTGGTTTTTTAACTTTGGAATATGATTTTTCAGTGATTTTTGGAGCAGTTTTGGAGATTTTTGGCCAATATTGGGGGATATTATGCCCTTTTTGAGGTCAAATCTTGGGGGGAAGTTGGAAGATGGTTACCAATTTTAGATCTATATAAACTAGGCCTTCTTGAGGCCATGGAGTGTAACATCCCCAACCACTAATAGGCCTGGGCAATGCCGCTACTCAGCTATGACTTAGTTGTGATACCAAACTGTAGCATCCCCGACCCTCCACAGAGACCAGGCAATGCCACTACTGCAGAATATTCACATATAAATATAATATGCATTAAATCAAATTAACACATTTTATCATAGAGTTACTGTTACCATTCAGATTTAAATAGAATTAACAACAATTCATACATGCAACAGAACACACGATAACATTCCAGCATTATGCATAACATAAAATTAAGAAGATAAATTATACTTATCTTTCAACTGGAATAACACCACCAACTGCATGTAGACCTTCCACAAACCTCCCAACCATAGACCATGTTGCTCATCACTCTCAGTAGTAGGTCACCCCGACCTGGCACTAAGCTCCATCGGGCAAGGGAATCCTAGGCTAGGAAAGGTCAATAGGAAGACACACATTTTATGAGGATGGATTCTCTCCCATGAGCCACTTATGGCCAATGCTCACAGTCTCTCATTCCCCACATGCCTGTCCCACCCCAGGAGTATACACCTTCACTGTCACCAAGACAGTCCTTCGGCTGCTAAACCTCCCTTGCCTTGGGCTTCAGCAACATGCCGGACCATAATTCTTTGAGATCTGTGGCAGCTACAGGACCCATTCCAGGATTTCTCACTTCCTTCGCGCACTCTCTCACTTGGAGAGAGTCGCTCACAGGCTTGACAACCTGCCTCTTCAACCACAACCACTTCCCTCACCTGGAGAGAGTGTTTCACACATGCCTGACAACCTGATTCTTCAGCTCCATTCCAGCACAAGGAGGACAACAATAGGGCTCAACAAGGAACACATATCAGTAGCCAATCACACTCAGCCAACGGACTGCGTGGCCACAACAACCCACAATTATAACACACACGCCATAGACAATTACAGTATGCTCAAGTTTCACAAGACACACATGAGACACGACTCAGTACATGGGTTTGCCACTGTTTTTCAGGGTGGGTGACAAGGAATCAACACAGAGGTCGAACGCAGACTCAAACGGTTCAGACGAAGGATGCTTCGACTTCTCAGGAAAACATCACGATTTTTTGGTTTCAGAGCTGAGTGAGGGTATGCGAAGATCAGACGCTCACCACCCACGGTTCAGACAACGGATGGAAAAATGGAGGACGAACCCCCATCACAGCTCAATTCTTGGGTTAAATTGCATGTGCCTGGGTCGACACATGTCTCCCATGAAGCTTCATGCACTCCATCAAGTATGCGTTCCCTAATTCAGGAACTTAGGATAAAAATATACCTTTCACACCACTTTGGAATAATAATAAATTATTATTTAAGGACTTAAGTCCTCAAGCTTAGCCCCTTTTCCAACCTTTCATCCCCCTCTTCCTTACCCATACTATGGAAGCTTAGTCCCCCATCACTCTTTATTCATGGTCGGTCGACACGAAATGATGTTTATATATTATATTAATGATTTCATAATTACATATACAAAATCAGGCTCCTGACCTTTAACACCTAAGCTCTCCAGCCTAATCTCCAAATAAGCCTCCTAGCTTATCATAACTCGGCTCACTAGCGTACAAAACAAGTTTACAATTTATAAATACAACTAGGGCTTGTCCTTGGGGATATTACATGGAGGCCATTCAAAGTAGGTTTATGCTAGAGATTTTCCAATCCAAAGCCATTTTTATGCAGGGAAGTTACTGAGGAGTGCACCTTTGCGGGCCATTTCTGGGAGCTTTGGTCATCCGATTTGAGTGTCGTTTATTTTGTTGGGTTCTAGAGATCTTGTAGAACAATACCAGATTAGTTTTGTAACCTTTTGGCACTATTGTGATGCACTTTTAAAGCTTCAAACAGAAATAAGAAAGCCTCATCCACTGAGACAAAGGCTCAAAGACCTAAGTGAGATTGTCGAACTCTATTATCGCATTGATGTTTATGGTTTGTTGTTGTTTATGCTTTATTTTAGATCTATATATGTTTATGTAGCTATAATATTTCTTCCTCTTTCATTTAGCTTCCTAAATGGTTAATAAACACATTCTTAATAACTTAACCATTGTCGTGTAAAAGATCTTTTCGAATCAAGTGGTATCATAGCTAGTTGACGTTTAGATTTGAGTTTTGCATGTTAACCAAGGAGAAGATACTTTGTGGTGAAGATGAGCTTGTTGAAGAGAATCCATTGATTTGGTTGAGAAAGAGAACTTCTCAAAGTGAGAGGATGGCATCGGAAGAGGGACTTTCTCAGGATGAGAAAGAGTTTCGAAAAAATTTCTTCGTTGTATCGGAGATGATGAAGGTTTTGTATGAGGATTACTTGGAATGAAAGAGACCAGTTCTTGGTGAATCTTCAAAGGGAAAAAGTGAAGAATGAGAGGATCCTCCTCAAATTCCTCCTTCACCTTCTTCTTCAAGTTCAAGTTCTAAATCCAATGCAAAGAAACAGGGCCATAAACATAAGACTGAAATGCCTTTATTAAAACTTGATGTTAAATTCGAATTACCCATGTATGATGGTGAAGTTAATGCAGAGAGAATTGACAATTGGGTCAGACAGATGGAGGTTTATTGCAGTGTGCAACAAATCAAGGATGAGGCAACTTAGATCAAGTTGGCATCCCTTAGACTTCTAGGCACAACACTCATCTGGTGGCAAAGCAAATTGAAAAATGGCACACAACAAGTGGGTAATGTATTTCCATCATGGCAAAGTTTTGTTTCTGTAGTTAGAAAGAAATTCTATCGTTTGGGTTATAAAGAGAAAGCATTAATTGAATGGAAATCTTTAAAACTAAGAAAAGCACAAACAGTGCAAGAATACACAGATGGCTTTCGTAAAATGGCATTGATGTTAGATATTCCATTACATACCCAAGAAACTCTTATGGAGTATATAGGAGGTTTACCTGCACATATTCAAAATACTGTATTCATGTTTGGACCAACATGAGGTTTCTGTTCAAGTGACATACATTGAAGCAGGGAAAACAAGGGTTGGTGTATCAAGGGAATCATCTTCAAGGAAAGAGGACAAAAGGAAGTGGCATGGCAAGAAGTCAAATTTAGTGGCAAGAAAGGAAGAGAAGCCCTCTTGCAAGCATTGCAAGAAAGAGGGGCATGATGAGGACCGTTGTTGGCAATTTCATCCCGAGAAGAGGCCAAAGTGGTTCAAGGAAAATAAAGAGAGGCAAACAGTTGCGACAACAACACGACCCATAGACTTGGGATCGGATTCAGGTGAAGAATCTAAAGCCTCATTGGTTGGTATGACAGATAAAATTGGTGAAGGACTTGATTGTAGAAGTAGCTTGTTTCACATAAGGGTCATCATGTGACACACTAAGGTTGACACATTGATAGATAGTGGATCTCAATCTAACTTAATTTCTGAGGAATTGGTTAAGAAATTGGGATTACAAAAACAGATGCATCATAAGCTCTACACACTTAAATGGATAAGAAACAATAATCAAATGCACATAACCAAAGAAGGTCAAGAATATGTGGTTCATGCTCATCAATTAAAGTCAAATAAATCTCTTAAAACTATGGAACAATTAAGAAAGGTGGTTGAAGCAAGAAACACACCTATAATTGTTTCAAGTCAAGTAATCGATCTTAAGCAAGAATATGAGATGATTGTAAAATGGAAAATCAATCACAGTTTGCTTCAAGATAAGATTATGTTGTGCAAATATTACAAACATATCAGCTCATTTGCAGTCATAATTTTGATTCTATCATTAGTAATGTTGTCTACATGGATGATAGCAGCTTCAGTAAGATGTGACAGGGTACAAATGGCTAACAATATGCTGTCAATTATCATGATTGTGTTACAGTTGATCTTTATGAGACATGTGCACATGATAGAGTTCAAAGACAAAGAACAAGTCGGGTGGCCTATCCCTAGCTTGATAACTGGTCATTAACCTTTTGTGGGACCCAAAAGGTCCTTAGTGGGGAGGTGTGATCCAGAATTGGATCTAGGAGCTTAATGGGCCTCAGAAAGGCCTAAAAATTAAAGTTCTCAGAATGGCTTCAAAACGGACGTGTGCATAGGCCTCGTCGATACGAACCAAACACAACTTAAACAAGCTCAAACATACGTCGTATGATCCATATATGACGATCTTCTCATTTTTCCAAATAGACAAAAAAAATGCCGACTGAACAGTCCGTACAATCCATATAGTGCCACGTGGCAGCTGACTGTACAGGCCGTACAATTGATGTGGCAAGGCACAGTTGGTAGCTAACCGTACAGTGACTGAGCATACAGACTAACACATAGTAGGGTGACTAGGCATACAGACTGCTGACGTGGAAAGATAGGTGGGCCAATCAGGGAGTGACACGTGTCACCACTGCAAGGGTGACACGTGGCACATTCGTATGACACTTATGTGGCATGTGACGTGGTAGATGTAAACAATTGGGTGAATTGGGAAGAGACACATGGTAGTACTCTAGGTTTATGGCATGGTGCCACGTGGCCCAGACATAAGCTGACACGTGGCACCCCGTAATTGGATGTCGATTGTAACAAAAGTTGTATGGAGCAGACGAGGTTTGAACCCGCGACCTTTGTCTGGGCTAACGTCTTGGCAGGGTCGGGCTAGCTAGTCGCCCGTGGGTGGTCCTTGTTAAACATGGGCACAAATATTATATTAAAGTTTGCATGTGTGTGTGCTCGAAAAAGGTTAGGGCTGGGGCTAGGCCCCAACCCTCGATCATATCCCTCGGCGTAAACCACTCCACACGACTGGTGTATGTGACCTCCTCCCTTTGTATATGTGCGTGGAATTGGCTCTAGCCCCCGATTCTATGGGGATTGCATGTGATTGTTGAGTGGTTGCGTGTGCATAGGAACAGGGTAGGGCATATGGCCGGTACCAATGCGACCAGGTGTTAGCAGAGGAAGGGGCCAATGCAACCCCTAGGGGGCTAACGCTTGGAAACATGACCCATATGACCCTCAAAGAGGTGCGCGCACCAAGGCTAGAGGGGATTAGCCCAATATTTTAGCAAAAGTGGTTTTTTAACTTTGGAATATGATTTTTCAGTGATTTTTGGAGCAATTTTGGAGAATTTTGGCCAATATTGGGGGATATTGGGCACTTTTTGAGGCCATATCTTGGGGGGAAGTTGGGAGATGGTTACCAACTTTAGATATATATAATCCAAACCTTCTTGAGGCCATGGAGGACATTTAGAGAAGGTTTATGCTGAAGATTTTCCAAGCCAAAGCCATTTTTATGCAGGGAAGCTATTGAGGAGCGCACCTTTGCGGGCATTTTTGGGAGCTCCGATCATCCGATTTGAGTGCAGTTTATTTTGTTGGGTTCTAGAGATGTGGTAGAACAATACCATATCAAGTTTTTAACCTTTTGGCACTAATTTGATGCACTTTTAAATCTTTGAACAAAAATAAGAAAGCCTCACCCATTGAGACAAAGGCTCGGAGACGTAGGCAAGATTACCGAACTCCGTTATCACATTGGTGTTTATGGTTTGTTGTTGTTTATGATTTATTTAATATATGTATATGTTTATGTGGCTGCCATCTTTCTTCCTCTTTCATTTAGCTTCCTAAACGGTTAATAAACACATGCTTAATAACTCAAACATTGTTGTGTAAAAGATATTTTCAAATCAGTTACCTACAATATTACCAATTCCATGCTTTGTTAGAACTACAAACTTAATACTCTTCTCCTTAAAATCAAACAACTTCCACTATATTCTAAATTAACCATCCAACCCATGTTGGTCTGTTGTTCACCTTGAAGTAGGCCTTCAACCAATAATCAATTCTGGTCTATTTGAATTCCTTCGATCTTCAGTTACCAAAATGGTTCGACTCTTTCCTTTTTGGATTAAGTTACAAAAATTATTTTCATCCTAATAACTGTCATGTCCAAGTAACAAGCTCTCGCCAACAACTGCAACACCAACTTCTTCTCTACTAACACTCGTTCTTAAACAATTGACTACTTGTCGACAATGCTCCAAAGACATGCATCCATTACCCCATTCTATAGTTGGCAATGTGCTCATCTAGTCCATCCGACCTACTCGAGTCTCTCTAATCGATTATCTCAACTAACTATTATGTCAAAAATTCTCTGTGTTAGTTTTACTTCAAACTCACTTGATCATCAACATATTCATCAATAACCTCATCATCCTCCTCACTCATTGATAGACTACCAATCAATAATAATACGATAATCTTGTTGGTTGTTTGATTTTCAATCACCTGGTTGGTTGACCATTTCACCACTGGCTTGGTCGACCATTGAGGTCAAATTCTTGAAGCCATGTCATAATCCATCTAAATCCATTTTGATGATACCCAGTTGTCCATAGCAACTTGTGCAAGTATCTAAATGGTCCATGAGGTTTGGAGGTCGTGAATGGTGTCTTGGATTAAGGTACATCCATTGTATCTTTGTCATTGAGGCTTTGGTATACTAGTCCATCTATCAACAATAATCTTGTTCCTTTATCTCTATGCTCTCGAATTAATAATTAAAACCTTAATTTTCTGTACAGCCATTTCACTTTATTCTATTGATCCACATGAATCACCACAATAGAATGTAATAACTTGGAAACATTTTCATAATTACAAGTGAGTTTGTAGTACACATAGGGAATATAATATTATATTAGGAAGTTCCAGAAATAAAAAACTTACGAATTATATAACTTACTCTCCAATTAATTCAAGGATAATTTGTGGTTTAAATAAATAAATAAATAGTTTCAAATCTACCTACTCTTAATTTTCATATTTGTTTAAGTATTATAATGTGATAAAAAATTTAACTAAAACCTTGATATACTAAACACCATTCACATACCACAATGAACTAAAATTTCACACACCACAATGAACTAAAATTGTATTTCAAACTAAACTAAACATACTGATTCTCTTTTCTCTTATTCTCATGATATTTTTGGCATGATCACTTTGGACCATGACATCTTGCCTTTTGATATCTTCCAGGGTGATCCATCCTCTAAAATCAATGTCACTATTCAAGAAGTAAGATCCACATTGTTTTACTTGTTAAAATCTTGAAATTTCAAGACAACTAGTTGTTGGATTACTGAGAGGGGGGGTGAATCAGTAATAGCGTAATTATAATTCTTTTTCTTCAAATTTTATATCAATGTAGAATTATTATCCAATAATGAGCAGTAAGAAATAAACAATCACACACATACACAGTACACCCGTGTTTTACGTGGAAACCCAAATCGGGAGAAAAACCATGGAATGCTTTTTCTTATATGTCTTGAAGAATTAAAATCATTGGAAGCACCAAATTCCTTTGTTTTCCAGCTGCAACTAGAAGGAGGCTCCAACCCCCTAGTTTCCCAGGCTACAACCTGAGGGAAGCTCCAACTCTCCAATTCTCTGGCTACAACCCCCAATGTTCTCCGGCTACAACCGGAAGGTGGCTACAACCACCTGTCCTTGCCCTGTCCTGCCACCCTGAAGTAGAAGTAGAATGATGGAACCACTGTCACACTATCACTATGAGATATACCGCTGTAAACCTATACCAATAAATCTAAACCATGCATCAACCATGCATCAACCTGTAATCAACCTGTACCATAAACAAGTGCATCAACCATGCACCAACCTATAATCAATCTGTACCATAAACAAGTGCATCCAACCATGTACCAAGTATGTACCAATCATGTTTCAACTACTCATCAACTATGACTCATCAATATGTACCAACATCATCAACTATACACCTCATGTATGTGCGCCAACTCATCAACTACTTGTCTCAACCATGTACTCAACATGTACCATAACCAAAAGCTCTCATCAATTTTATCATCCAAATATGATTTGTAGCTCTGTAATAGACCTGATGTATATGATCACATTCTTGAAAACCTTCCTTAACTTTAAAAACAAGAGAGTAGCATTTTCATCAAACTTTTCTTTAGTCTCACATGCCTAGTTTTGGATTAGTCAACAACCCTAACTTGAAGTAATCATAAATTTGAACCTGTAATGTATAAAGTTCTAAAACTGATACACAATGTTCTTCAGTGTGTTTTATGCAATTCCTCCAAGTTTCACTACTTGGAACCTCTCAGAAACGGAGTTATAGAAAAAATGACATACCTTGCTGAATTCTGGCTTATTCTAGAGAGCCACCTTGTAGAGCGTGCCCCGCACAAAATATTTGATGAAATGATCTGAAAATGTGAAAAAGCATACTACAGACTATACCCTAACCAAAAAAGTTGTTCTCACTGAATTTGGATCTATTATGAAGAAGTTATGACGTTTTTACCCGAAACACCTGATTTTGACTAGTTTCAGGACTAGCCACAAACCCTATTTTCCACGGAGTGTAAATCCCAAAATACAATGACCCAAAATCTAAATTTTTTTCCACAGATACTTGGATATGTTTTCTCACTTTCATAGCAATTTCACGGTCTGAATAATTACAGAAAAAAAGTTATAGCGAAAATGGTGAGATGACCTATAAATAACATACCTTAGAAAACACCATCAAAAGAATTTATTCTTCCTTGCATTTCGGACTTGTTTTCTTCACCTTCACTCAGAATTCTGGTTTAAATATCCTTGGTTACCTCAAACACATATAGATATTCAATATGCTCAAGTGTAATTCAAATGAGATAGCCTTGCCTCTTATTTATACTCTCCAAGTAGCTTCCTTAAAAACATCTTCTAGGTCACTTGGCCCCCTTTCCTTATTTTAGGGTTGGGTCCACTTCTAATTTCTCCATTAAATTTATTATTGAAATAATTTGTATTTACTTTGAATTATAATAGACTCATCACTTCACTTTATTATTTACCTTTTAAAATCTCTTAAACCACTTTGACTACTTTGACCTTTTGGGGCTTCTAGATGACATATGAGGGTCCTCCAACTTCCTAAGGCCATAACTCTCAAACCGTGAGGAGTTATGTGACATTATACATACCACCAGAATGGCATGACATGTACTATCCATATAGAATAGTATTATCTGAAAATATATCATAACTCATACCGTTACCCATCAAACAAACTTGGGTCCATTACCCAGACCTGGGGTCTCTAACTTCTCATGGCCATAACTCTCTAACCGTGAGGAATTATGTGACATTCCACATACCACCGGAAATGAAATGACAAGCACAATCCATCTAGGATATTTTCCCGAACAAAATCACTTTCCTTCATCTCATTATTCCACAATTAAGCATGGGTTCTCTTACTCCACAAAGCGTCTTCCCGTGAGGGCTTTCACCATAAAGGGACCACTTTGGAGTTCATCCACATTTACTTCTTATCAACCATGAAAAAACAATAATGAGTCATATTTACATCAAACAATATTGGGTCCATTACCCAAGCCTTTGTGCTACGGGGCTTTCTTCAAGGGTTGACATCAATGACAACCAACCTTAATCAACACTAGTCTCATGAACAAAACAAAAGTGTCACACCGTGTGATAAAATCAAAAGGTTTGGAAAGGTTGAAGATAAATTGGTTCCACCATGAGAGGTTGCTCCCTTACCTAACATCTAAGCATCTTGCTTTATTTATTTTTTCCCAACATCTTAATTATTATTCTTTCATAACCTGAGGTATTCAATCATTTATTCTTTCATAACCTAAGCTATTCAATCAAGGGTTACCACATATATTGGATTCAAGTGGAAATGATCCCTTGACTCATAAGACTTAGACTTATTGTTGGATTGTATGTGTGGTTTCATGGCCAAGTTTTATTCCTTCATAGCAAAGAGTGCCCAACACATTTTAAAATTTCACTCCTTGACTTCTATATTAACATTTTAAAATTTCACTTTTTGACTTCTATATTATTGTAAGAGTGTAAAAATTTGTAAATATGTTTTAATCATATAGGTTTAAATGTTGTGTTAAGTTTGGCAGCATGAAGGATGACCTTGTAATGATATCGAGGGATTCTTATACTCTAGTTTATAAAATTTAAACCATAAACCAAGTGAAGGACCTACATCTCTTGGGTTGCAATCCTCAACGGAACTTGGCTCATACACTTTTTTCTTTCACATCTTGATATTTCAATGTAAAGAATCTAATTTCCTTCTTTTTCTTTATGCATTTTCTTCTTCCATTTTTCTTGATTGTGTAATGTCCTTTAGACCTCAATATCCTCCCCTTTGTCATGCTTCATAATGCACATTTCTTTTTCTTTCACATCTTGATATTTCAAAGAATCTAATTTCCTTCTTTTGCTTTATGCATTTTCTTCTTCCATTTTTCTTGATTGTGTAATGTCCTTTAGACCTCAATATCATCCCCTTTGTCACACACCATAATGTACATTTCTTAAAGATTATCACCTTATAGGATTCAACATGTCTATAAGAGGCATTTTGTGGACAATATTAGATAATATTGCATTAAAAAATTATTTAGATGCTACATCTAATCCTTTCTATCAAAAATACAATTTTAGAGCTTTGTTTTAGCTATATGGATACAATAATTGATTACATGGAAAATTTGCATGTGAGTGTTTTAATGAATACAAATGTGGTAGTCGTACTATGAGGGTGAGTTTTATATAGTGACATGGTCCTAAAGGTCAACTATTTTCCATCTTCTAATTGATGCTCTTGTAACGTTTAGATTACTTTGGTGACTAAGTATGATCTACTATTAGTTTATGTTTCAAATTTCATTTCAAACAAAGTTTGCATGATTTGTTTTCGACATTGACCGCTTCGAAATTTGTTTCTGATGACATAGGAAGGAAACATGAAAGGATTTCAAAAATGAAAATAAAAAATGAGTTTAGATGTTATTTATGAACTTTGGAATTAAGAGAATGATAATATGAATATCCATTTAATAAGTGAAAAACATGGCCAATAGGATTCAAACCTTTGGGCCAACTCCCTCACAATATTAAGCTTTCTACCACATGTTCTTTATTGAAAAATCACGAAATTAAATTAGGTTTAGTGACTATCAAAGGTGTAATGTGAATGTTCTTTGTTTAAAATTCATAGAATTAAATTAGGTTTAATGATTATTAAAGGTATAATGCAATTAAAAAGGAGTCCCCCATGGTGTATGGGCTAAAACATCTTTTGGTTCACTAACTATAGCATGACTTAGCATGGGTTATTAATGCACATGATTGGTTCGATGCTATCTATAAAGAGTCGTAGATTACTCAATATCTTCTAGTGGAATATCATTATTAGGCATTAGACATGCTTTTGGAAAGAGGGGACTAAGCTAAGGTTGTATGATTCACAAACTTGTGGTAGCTTTGACAAGTTGGTTGTTTGTTGGGGATTTCTCTTTCCATTTTACTTTCTTTGAAAAAAATCCATGAGATTGAACTCTTAGTGTCTCCTTCAGAATCTTAAGCCACCTTCCACGGATTGACATGTCATGTACATGTTTGAAACAATTAAAGTCGTAAGAACTTTTGAGAGGTTATGGTCAATAAAATACAAAGAACACAACCCTATAGGGTTCCAATTGTAGTGAGGAAGACATTAAACCATGGATTATATGTAATAAAAATTTTGATCTTTGAAATCTTATTCGCAAACTTGCATGTGTTTATTTGTCAATAATGTAGAAATTTTCAATGCTTACTTTTATTTAATTGTAAAACACAAATTTAACCTCTTTGAATAAATGTTTCCCAAACCGTAGCTCTGTGAATTTTTAGCCTTATGGTTGTTCAGAAACATAGTATAAAAAATAGTAGAAAGAGTACAATATTTCACTTTTGAATAGCCCAAACCTCTAGGCAATTCAAGGAGAAAAGCACCAAACTATCTTGATAATTTTTAGTGCTTTACTGCAATTTATCACACATAAACCAGATCTAAAAATTCACTTTTACAATAGTTATAATAGTAGTAAAACCATAGATATAGTAGTAGAGAAACAACCATTAGATCATTCTTCCATGATGATGTCAAATCACTCAACACAATTTCCTTTTGCTTATGTCAAATCATCGATACATATATAGTTGTAAATGACAATACATGAAGAACATATATGGATGAAATACAAATCTGGAAATTGCACAAGTTTTGGACAACTAAAAACTTCATTAATATGTTCAATATGAAGTTCAAGTACATACCATAACCCTCTCTCAAGGCTAGTACAAACCCACTAGCTCTCCAAAACAAAACCATAGCTAGGGAAAATAATGAAAACCCTAGTTCAACCAAGGAGCTACAACATGGAAGAATCACTCCAACAAGTCCTTAAAGGCAGGAAGTTGACTTATGTTCTTCCTCTCTACCAAATATAACCTAGGGTTTTATCAAAAAAACATAATCTCAAACTTCCAAGGGATAAACCCTAACCCTATACTTCTAAGATGCACCAATATACTCCAAGAGACCAAGAAGACACCCTAGTGATTCGAAGAGAGAGAGACATATCAAGTACAAATGAAGACCAAGAGAGAGAGAGAGAGAGAGAGAGAGAGAGAGAGAGAGAGAGAGAGAGGACTAGTGTGCACTCTTCTCTAGGTCACATCTCAACACAAGAAAGAGTACATGATGAATGAATAATGTATAAATGTGATCATCTCCAATGTCTCCTCCACAAGAGAAAACCTTAGTCATGAGAGAAAACTCTAAACCGAGACATCCTCTTTCCCTTCCATAACTTCTCCTATGGTTTCCTCATGAACTCATGAACCCTAGTGAATCTCTCCAAGACACAGAGAATATATACAATGATGATGATGAATGGAATAACTCTCTCCTTCCTTTATGTATATGGGAGTTAAGAGAGGCCAACAACACAATGTGGGCTCAAGCCCTTACAAGCAACCTACAATGAACACACTTGTAGGCCAACACAAGTGAAGTGATCCACTCCAAAGTACTTGTATCATTCTCCAAGGTGATGTTGTACACAATAAGAGCTTCAAAGATGATGTAGCTACATAATCTATGTCTGCATCTCTCCATTGCAAACCTCCACAGACTCCATCGATCCTCCTAAGCAATGTATATCATTGGGTGAGCTACCCCCTACAAGAACATTGTCGCAACTTAGGAATGATCAAGCCAACTCCAAGCCTCCAAAGATGAATCCAAGCTATCCCATGCTATTTAGGACCTAATTCTCTCCTATAATATGCACAATGCTCCTCCTCCCAAGAAGTGCATTCTCCAAGAAAGTAAACTCTCCATGTGGCCACAATGAAGGTCATCCACCAAACTATCAAGAGAACTCCAATGCTCAAGGGAAGAATACCAATATAGCACCCAACTAAGGTCAATAAATCATTGAATATGTTGTCTCCATCGTGCAAATTTATCACACATAATCTCCCATGTGCCAATCCATCTTAGACCATCTAGGGTTGAACATACACCATCTACCCCAAATATTACAAAGAACCCCAAACAAGGTGTACACAATTCCAAATTAACCTCAAAATCTAATATACAAATGGTGGCTTATTTTTCCATAAGCAATAGCTTATCTTCATCCTTTTGTTATTTGCTTCTTAAGATATTTAGACACTTAGGAGTTAGTTAGGATCAACTTCGTGTAATTTGTCTTTAGGTAAAGTGTGTTTCTTTAGTGTGCATTGTAACTATATAACCCCACAGTCACAATTATATTATAGACATAAAGTGGTCCAATGGTTCATCTTCTCCTCAATAGTTGGCTATTGATCCATGGCTTAACACCTAATTGGTCCATGATCATGATCTCTATTTAAAGAGCATGGAGGGTGAATTGTTGATGATCAATTATGAGAAACTCATATGTAAATTATTTTCTTCTAACATTAATATATTTTGTCAAGTGCCCCACGTTGGTTGTGGCCATGGATTATTTCCCTCTTTGATGGTTTTAACCATGTAATGCATTGGTGTACTGATCTTTAATATGTTTTTGTGAGCAGTATCCTTAAGGTGTTCAACATATGTGGATATACCTTGTTTATTGAACATGGTATCAGAGCCCGTATGAAGACCCACTCTTGTTGTTGATTGAGATCCTAAACCTATGTAACTGCATGCATCAAAGGACTTCTAGATTCTACTATTTTTAAGCATTTATGGGTTGAGAGAACCATCTCAGTGTGTTCAAAGCGTTGTTTGCAATTGGAAACCCTTTCATTTCACTTGAAAAGGTTTTTGTTTGCATAAGATATGTCCATTTATATTAGATTTGGAGGTATACAATTTCATTTTGATTTTTTAAATTTCTCTCACATTCTATTGTAATATTTCATTTCAGTTTTCTAGTTTTAATTCTTGGTTTGCTCCCTTTCCAATCTACGTACACTCTTTGCCCTTTTCTTTTCGTGTTGTCTCAAAAAATTAAAAAACAAAGCAACAAGTCATTTCTTTTTTGTATATGCTCTTTTCCCTACACTTTCTTGATCTTGACAAATTAAAAACATAGAGAAAAAAATGTATTTTCTAGGTGGACTAACCGAGACCTAACACCAAGCTTATAAAGTTTCAATTTTTTTTCCCGTGCGACCATGTTGAAGATTTTTGCAACGAAAACAAAGGTTTTGGGGGTAAGCACACACTTCACTGAAAATACAACTAAAAAAAGAAAAGAAAAACGAAAAAGGCCCCCTTGCTCATTTCTAACATTTGTGTTGTCTTTTGTAGGAGCTCACTTGGTTGAAAGTTACTTTAATAAATTGGAGGTCTTGAGTTCAAATCTTTATTTTAATTAAGTTACATTTTGATAAAGTACATGCAACTTTAACTTATAACTTTAATTTATTGTAAATTGCATTTGATTTAAATTATAAAAGTGAATAAGTCATAAAGTAACTTTCTTGTTTTTTTCCAAGTTACTTTTTGAATGCAACTTTAATTTATAAAATAATTTCATTGCAAAAGTAATTCTCATTTATTTTATAAAAGTGGGTAATTTATATTATGAAAGTAAATTATTTGTAAATGTGAGGTTATAGAAAATGTTAGACAAATGAGGACAATTTTTTTTATACTTTTTATAATTGCAACTTCATTGTACACCAATCACCACATTGATCAACCACGACCTACCACATTGGTTGGAGCTGAGCATGTTTCTCTCTTTGATGGCTTAAACCATGTAATACATTGGTGTATTGATGTTTGATTATTTGTGTGAGCATTTTCCTTAAGGTGTTTGACCTATGTGGATATACCCTATTTATCAAACATTGATTGCATGGAGTATTTTGGCTGTGACAAATAAGCCTCATCATTTTTTCATGGGTTGACACACTTACAATGTCTTCTTTCCTTCTCTTCATAATCAAATTTTGTTGTAGGAAATGTCCAATCCTTCTAAGAAAAGTTTTTTCATAGGTTGGAACACATGATATTTCTTCTTTCCTTCTACTTGTATCAGATTGTGTGTCACTCAATTTTAGATATTTATAGGGAATGTTTATTGTATGGAAAATGTTGAAGTATCATAGGAACTATTTATTGTTTCGAGATAACATTACAAAAGAGATCACATATTTGACAAGAAAAGTAATTTTTTTTAAGCACCTAGAGTGCTTTATTGTTATTACATATACTATCTTCATATATGCTAAGTTATTTTTCTTCTATCTCTTGAAGGTTGACACATAATAACAATCAAAGGAGACATCCTTATCTATAAAAATCACTTCTTATGGGAATCCTATAGCAATGCCTACAATAAGGGCATGTATTGTGTGAATTGCAAGTTTGCGGATAAGATTCTAGAGTAACTCCCAAGAGTTTTCCATGATGGGCTTGTTGTATCTCATTTCCATCATTGATAACTTCTAGTGATTTTCCATTATGGATGACCTCTAGTTGCCTTGCCCCCAATCATAGACACAATGTACTATATACACTTATTCATCCTTCCTATGGCATCGAAGAAAACACTACTTATAAGCTCCTTCTTACCTCATCTTACATGTCCATTTGCCGATTCCCTTTGATGTTCCTCTTCACACTTTTAGGGTTATGCTAATATATTATTAAGCTCTGTTTTTTTTCAAGTTTTACCGAAAGAATGTTTGACTATATATTATTGATCAAATATAAGGTTTCTCTTGTGTTGAGGCCCCAACTAGCCCCAAGCCCATGGACTTGGGGACCCCTTTTTATTTAAATTTTTTCCCTTTTATTTCATGGGGGATTGCTTATGTTTGAATCTTTTAAGATGTTACAAAGATGATGGATACTGACTTCCTTAATCTCTCAATCCTTTTTGAACCTAGCTTTTAGATCCTTTTGGATTTTGTATTTGAAAAATATTGGTTCCCTTATTCACCATGTATTTAAGGCTTCATGCATGTTAAATGGCCATGGCTTTCAAAAGTCTTTGATTGAGTATTCTTATGTATTTTTGACACAATTTTGAAAGCATCCTAATAGTTCATTTGGACTACCCAAAAGATTGAGGACTTGCATTTTTTTGAATGTTTTCGATAAGTTCATTGAGACACTTTAAAATTTTGAATGTAACATCTTTTGGACCGACTTAATGGTTCATTTGGCTTCTTCAAAAAATGTCATTTCACTACAACGAAAACACCTTATAGTGGAGGTGTTTGTGGAACCTACTCCAAACATTTATCCCTTCTCCATTTATAGTGGAGGTTGCAAGTGAAGGCGGGTGGGTAGAGGTTTTAGAAAAGGTTTGTTACTCTTTGAGCCTAAATCGTATACGGTGCCTTGATGTGCTCACATATATAGTGCATTGGTGCATTAAATAAATAGGTGCACCAATGGTCGTATTACTAATCTATGATAAAATATCCATTTAATTCAATTCTAAACAGATTATAATCCGTGTGTATTAAATCACTAAGTGCACTAGTGCTTCACTATCTACAATGCACGTAATGAGGTTTACACATTTTGTTATACAATATCGATTTTTATTTTAAAAAAATACAAAAAATTATCGTTGCGATCACATAGAAGAAGCACCAGTGCGTTCCCTCTATATGCGCACTAGAGATTGTTTCATTATTCTATGATAAAACTCTTTTCGGTGCATATTTAAACAATAAGCAAACTGGTTGCATACGTTTATAAGACGTATAGAATCTACTTTAACTATTTTGTAATACACCATCCATCTTATTTAAATTTTACAAAATTCTTCAGTGCACTTACATAAATGGTACACCGATGCTTTTTCATTAATGGTGCATTGGAAAAACATTTTCTAACCAGTGCATTTATAAACCTTAATCACACTACTGTGTCCTTATATACGACACACTGAATAACCATTTTGTTGTACAATATTGGTTTTATTTAAAAAAAAAACAAAAACTTATTAGTGCACTCCCTAATAGGGTGCACCGGTTCGATTACATTATTGGATCACCTTAAAATGTAAACAATACAATGCAATTTTACACCCTAAGTGCATTGATGTGTTTATACATAAGAAGCATCAGATTAGGTTTAGACATTTTATTACAAAATACAGGTTTTCATTTAATCAAATTTGAAAAACTAATAGACCCACTTATTAAACCGTACACGCATTGGTGCACACTAAAAAATGTCAGGCCAATTTATAAACTTTAAAAGAACCTAACGATGGTTCTAAAAAATAATATTGCACCGATGCATCTTGTATATTCTAACCTTGTACAATATCTACTGCAAACAGATATTCAGTAAAATAACAGAAAAGATACAATGGCAAATACAAGCCTTACACAAAGATTTTTCCCTTGGAAACCCAAACCGGGAAAACCAACATATTCTATATTCATTCATATGAGATACATTGTTTACAATGTATATACATATAGGAGCCAACGACATCCAAAACCATGACCCAATGACCTGGATTAGTCCAAAACCCTAATTCCTTAACTGGAAATAGAAAACCATCGACAAAAACCATGTGCCGAAAAACCACCTAAATACGTGACATGTTTCCCAAGGCAGGAGCCACGTTTCCTGAGGCAGGTGACACTACTACTCGTGAAAAGAATATATCACATACCCAACATTCTCCCACTTGTTGTTTTCTTTGCATACAGGGGGTTACAGGGTTACATAGTCAACAATCCAGGGAAACAATGCCCATGGATCCCCTACACCAAGATAACTTCTCAGTGCTCACAGATTTTGTTAATGAGTCTACACCATTCTTCAAAGTGTCCACCTTCATCAATGATACTTTATTTTCTTCAATCATGTCTCCAACAAAGTGAATTTGAACATCAATATGCTTTGTCTTTTAATGATAAGCCAGGTTCTTCGCCAGAAAAATTGCACTCTGACGGTCATACTCTATCCTTACAACTTGCTGTACCAACCCAATACCTGAACACAATATTTGTAACCATACTGCTTCCTTACTTTCATGAGCGGCTGCCATGTATTCAACTTCTGTAGTTGAAAGTGCCACTACATCCTGTCTTTTTCTCATCCAACTTATTGCTCCTCTAAACAAGTTAAACACATACCCGCTTGTAGATCTCCTACGATCCAGATCTCCAGCCCAGTCTGCATGCACAAAGCCATGTATATCCACCACTCTATCCAATCTCGGTCTTCCTTCATAGCACAATCCATAGCTAGTAGTGCCGCACAAATACCTAAAAACCCTTTTTACTGTTGTCCAATGCTCCTTCCCTAGTTTTGACATATACCTACTCAAAACTCCCACTGCATATGCAATGTTCGGTCTAGTATAGACCATTGCATACATCAAACTGCCATCTGTACTCGCATATGGAACATGATACATGTCCTCCTCTTCTTCATGTGTCTTGGGACACTGATCCACAGATAACTTTACACCAACAAGAATAGGAACCTTGACCGGTTTACATTCCTGCATATTAAACCTCTGCAATATTGTCTCGACATATTTTCTCAGATTTAACCAAAGTTTCCTCTTTTTCCGATCTCTTTTAATTTCCATGCCCAAAATGAAATTTGAAGTACCGAGATCCTTCTTGTCAAATTTAGAGGACAATTGGGTTTTCACATCCTAGATAATCTCCTTGTTGTTTCCTATCAACAACATGTCATCCACATATAAGACCAAATAAATCAAATGATCACCAATTAATTTAAAATACACATAGTGATCCTCTTTTCTTCTTGTGAAGCCAAGTCCCAGCATATAAGTATCAAATTTTTATTACCACATCCTTGGTGATTGTTTTAAACCATACATGGACTTTTTCAGCTTACATACCAACTCCTTCTTT
Source organism: Picea mariana (assembly GCA_032191745.1). NCBI lineage: Eukaryota > Viridiplantae > Streptophyta > Pinopsida > Pinales > Pinaceae > Picea > Picea mariana. The sequence continues at coordinate 61,449 of JASDQU010106949.1, read as the reverse complement.
CCCTTCACAACATAACCTTCTAGTTGCTTCATATAGATTTCTTCTTCTAGATCCCCATGCAGGAATGATGTCTTCACATCCATCTATTCTACTTCAAAATCAAATGCAGCAACAACAGATAACACAAATCTTATAGAGGTTAACTTGGCAACAGGAGAAAAAATCTCACCAAAATCAATTCCCTCAACCTGGGAATAACCCTTTGATACTAACTGAGCTTTGTATTTCTCCACTTTCCCTTCTGCATTCAACTTCTTTTTAAATACCAATTTTCTTCCAATGGGTTTTCTTCCAGTGGGAAACTCCACTAGATCCCAAGCCTCATTCTTATCCAAAGATGCCATTTCTTCATCCATGACCCTTTTCCATAGATTTCCATCCTCTGAATCCACTGCCTCCCTGACAGTTCTAGGATCATCATCAGTGATAGACAAAGCAAAGTTTGAACGTAAATCATATGGAGTATACCTTTTCAGTAGCCTTCTTTCTCGAACCAATCTCCTCAATACTGGAGTATGAGGATCTTCTTCTTCTAATTCCTATTCTTCTGTACAGTATGATTCATCATCCTTTAAATCAAACTCTATTTTCTCTGGTTCTTCCTTACTTGGTAGGACTTCCTGTTTAACAACATCCTTCATTTCTCTAAATACCACATCTCGGCTATACACTACCTTCTTAGTTTATGGGTTCCAAAGCTTATAACCTTTGATACCATCTTTATATCCAATAAATATACACTTTTCAGGATTCTTATCCATCGTACTCTTGTTTTCCTTTGGAACATGAACATATGCATCACAGCCAAATACCTTGAGATGTGTGAGAGAAGGTTCCTTACCAGTCCATACCTCTTGTGGAGTCTTGTCATCCAACACTGATGAGGGTGATTTGTTGACCAGGTAACATGTAGTACCCATTGCCTCTGCCCATAATTCTTTCCCTAACCCGACACCACTAAGCATGCACCTTTCTTTTTCCATCAACGTCCTGTTCATCCTTTCTGTAAATCCATTCTGCTGAGGTGTTTATGGAGTAGTCTTCTGCCTTGCTATACCACACTTCTTATAGAATTCTTCAAATTCATTCTTGTAGAACTCTCTGCCATTATCTGTCCTCAACACCTTAATTCTTTTCTTTGTTTGATTCTCAACAAGAAACTTAAACTCTTTAAACCTATCAAAGACTTCAGGTTTCTTCCTGAGGAAATATATCCAAGTATTCCTCGAGAAGTCATCAATAAATGAGACGTAGTACACAAATTTTCCCAATGATGGGACCGACACAGGTCCAAAAACATCACTGTGAACTAGCTATAAAATTCCTTCTGCCCTTGTTGCATTAGAGGGAAATTTTACCCGATTCTGCTTCCCATATAGACAATGTTCACAGAAATCAAAATCTAGAGAGCGGTTAGACATACCTTCAACCATACCTTTACCATGTAGTAGTCGAAGACCCTTCTCTCCGATATGCCCTAGTCTTTGATGCCACAACATAACCTTTTCTCCAGAGACTGTAGGAGTTCTTTCTTCTTCAACTCCNGTTAGACATACCTTCAACCATACCTTTACCATGTAGTAGTCGAAGACCCTTCTCTACGATATGCCCTAGTCTTTGATGCCACAACATAACCTTTTCTCCAGAGACTGTAGGAGTTCTTTCTTCTTCAACTCCAATATCAGTAACAATAGAACTATTACACCCATCACTAATAGTGCTTCCTTGTAGCTTATACATAGTTCCAAACCAAACTCCCTTCAGCAACACCATTGCTCCTCAAACCATCCTGCAAGTATCCTTTTCAAATATTGTTTTTACCCATGCATCGTCCATTTTACTTACAAAAATCAAATTTCTAGCCAAACCTCGGATGTGCAGAACACCATGCAGTGTTCTAATCCTTCCATCCATGAGCCTCAACTTGACTCTTCCTCGTCCTATGATTCTGGTTGTCGAATCATCACCTAAGAAGACATTACCTCCATCATACCTTTCATATTCACAGAACCACTCCATGTGGGGAGTCATATGAAAGGATGCCCCAGAGTCAACCAACCATGCCTCATGATCTGCATGTGTGCTTGAAGAGGCCAAATACACATCCCCTCTTTCTTCCTTGTAGGTCTTTTCTTCTGTAGAATGAGATTATTCAAATCCCTTCTTTTTCTCAACCTTGGATCTACATTACTTCTTGTAGTGCCCTTCTTTTCCACATTTCCAACATACCCTTACAAAATTTGCGAGATATTTAGATCTACCCTTAGACTTAGATCTCCCACTTGATAAATTAGATCTATTCCTTTCCCAGGAACGTCCTCTTGCAAATAATGCGTCTGTGCTTTGTCCTTCCATATTCTTCCATCTCATATCCTTTGACAACAAGGATGAGACCACTTCTTCAAACTTCAAGGCAATTGTATTACTGCCTATGGCCACAACCAAACCATCCTAGGAGTCTGGTAAAGAACACAATAAACTAATACATTTATCTTCATATGGAATTTTAATCTCAATAGATACTAACTGACTTACCACAATATTGAAAGCGTTCAAATGCTCTGCCACCAAGTCTCCATCTCTCATCCTCAGGTTATACAACTTCTTTCTTAGGAATAGTTTATTTACCAGGGAATTAGACTGATACAAATTCCCCAACTTTTCCCATAAATCCTTGGCTGTAGCTTCCTTTGACACATTCAGTAATACTTAATCGGAGAGATATAGTCAGATTGTGCTCTTTGCCTTCCGATCCAAATTTTTCCAGTCATCTGTTGAAGTTCCAGTAGGTGCAGTACCTGGATCTACCGTGATCCATTGATCTCTGTCCACCAACAAATCTTCCATCTTGAGCTTCCACAACCCAAAACTTTTCCCATTAAACTTCTCGATCTCCAGCTTCAAATTGCTCCCATTTATTTTCACCTGAAAAATCAATACCACAGATCTCCCACTACAACAAGGCTTATCATAGTCCTGAGCCAAACCCTTGACCACATAGGCATCCCCCTGAAGCCAATAAAGCTCTGATACCAAATGTAGCTTCTAACCTTGTACAACATCTACTGCAAACAAATATTCAATAAAAGAACAAAAAAAATACAATGGCAAATACAAACATTACACAAAGATTTTTCCCCTGGAAACCCTAACCGGGAAAACCAACATATTCTATATTCATTCATACGTGATACATTGTTTACAATACAATATAAATATAGGAGCCATCGACATCCAAAACCCTAACCCAATGACCTGGATTAGTCCAAAACCCTAATTCCTTAACTGGAAATAGAAAACCATCGACAAAAACCATGTGTCGAAAAACCACCTAAATATGTGACATGTTTCCCGAGGCAAGTGACACATTTCCTGAGGCAGGAAATTTTTTTTTGGGGGCACTGGCCCTGCACCCCCCAAGGGGGGCCTAGCGCCCCCCCCTCTAACCCCCCCGCGTGCCCGACACAGATGCTTAGAAACTACTACTCGTGCAAATAATATAACACATACCCAACACATCTTACTATCGATGCACCAATGTAGGGTAAAATAAAAAAATTACAATTGTCCCATTGTTGGTACTACCATGTTGTTGGATTTCTTGTTTCCTTCGCTTCACTAGTAAATTTTGCAAAATGGTACTTTATTTTCATTTTTTATCTACACGATGACCATGCCTCATTGACATGGAAGAGACTAAGTAAATTTTTTGTTATCTTCTCATTTACACTTTTAGCAGATTAAAATTTAGAATTTGGCTTAAATTTGCCCTTTTTCACTTATTTTTTTCTTTTGTGTAGTGCAATTAAATCATTTGACTTGCACCAAACTATGTGGTGCATCCCTTGAAGTAGAGGGCACTGGTGAAAAAAAATAAAAAAATCCTTCTCTTTTTAGTGCTCTTGATAATATTAGGAGGCACAATTAGCAATGCTCCTAGATATTATTAGCATATCGTTCAGAGATTTGTATTTAAAAAAAAGAACTCGCTTGTCGGTGCTCTAGAATATCTAGGAAGGCACCATTATCTATGCCTTTGTACATACCAAGTGCACCATCAAGTCAAATTTAAAGTATATATTTTTTCCTGTACCAGTGCATTTGTAAATGTATGATGGCATCGATATTGGAGCTCTTGTACAGCACAATCACATTGTTGAAGCCACAAAATAAATATAATTCACATGCTTTGTTGATGCACTATATAAAACTAGGAGGCACTGTTAGTGGTGCTCTAGTTTATGGTAAGCACACCATTGAGCAAGTTTTTAAATTTATAATTTTTTTACATTTGGTGGTGCACTTGTGAATGTAGTCATGCACCATGACCAGTTCTCATTTACACCATAAGTGCACCATTAATCCTAGGTAAGAAATAAAATTGTCCTCACTTATTAGTTCATTTCATAATGTATGGATGTATTGTTGGCTTTGCTTTTGAGCATACAAGGTACACTGTGGCAGTGGCAGTGCCCTTGTACATATGGTGCAACAATCAATAATCATTTAAAAAACCTTATTGACTTTCTCGGTGAATTAATATTTAATTAGGAGCACCAATTACAGTGTGTTTATTGGTAAGATGCACCATCTCATTGATTAGTAAGACACATTAGGGATGGTGTTTCTATTTTAATAATACACATTAGTGTGTTTTACACAATTTTTTTGCAAAACAAATTAATTTCAAACTTTAAATAGAAATGGGAATTTTGCGTAACTTGTTTACACACACATAAACAATTTAAGCTAAATTACCATTTGTATTTAAACTTTGAAATTATTTTTTTTTGCAAAAAATTATGTAAAACACACTAATGTGTCTTAGATATATATAGAATGATTAATAAATTTGTATGTGAATCGAAGACAACAATGACGACACCAACAAGGTGACATGTATAACTTCATACATGAGTGGGAGGCCTAAAAGAGGGAGATGGATATATTTTAACACATATTTGTGTCCTTTTAAGGAATGTTGGCCTCCTCAAGTTTTAAGAGTAGTTTACATCCCTCAAAGGGAACACATTCTTATTGACATAGTTGATCCGTCGTTGGGATCATGTTAAGCAAACATTTAGGGCTAGTCCCAACATGTGGTACTAGCTCATAAAGGATGATAGTTGTTTCGTTACTGACATATCTAGGAGAGGGGAGGATTTTCTAAATTCCCTAATTTGTTGATTGGCATTGTGGGAGAGTGTCAACTTGCATATGTGGAGAGATATGTTAGTGTTCAATTACCTTAGTGACTCCAAGTTTGTTAGTGGCCAATTGTGTTTACATTCAATTTGTGTAGAGAAGGTTAGGTGCTTGTCATGTATGGTCATTATATTGGTAGACTATACCTCTAATGGGCAAGACATTAGTTTCCCTCTGATGCACTATGTAGATAGTGATCATGTGGTCTACCATTTTTTTGTGACAATTTTTTTTTTCTCTTGATTGTTATTGTGTTATGTTTGATGGGAGTATTGTTTTCTCATCTACTTCATAACTGTTTAATTTATTTATTGATAGGTTTCAAGTCACTTAACCGACACTCCTTTGCCTCCCTCCTATGTTGATGATTGATTTTGTATGCACATGTTGATCTAGATTATTTTCTGAATGAAATGAAAGCACAGATATTATAATGAAACACACATAAAAATTTCCAGAAACAGAGAAATACAACAATATATGACTTCTATTAATGAAATAAATGTACAAAGACTGTAAAATACAGAGTGCAAGACTCGCTAGAATGGTGGCAACTTTATCTCTAAGAAGAGATGTGACAACTACACTCATTCGCAAGAAGATGATTACAATGAGGCTATGAAGGCATTTTTATGATAAATATGAATGTCAATACCCTAGACATCCAAAAAAATAACCCTAGGAGATGAAGCGCCAAAATTCATGTGGGCCCTGTTGGGGTAAGTTAGTACATTAACTTCTCGGTGTAGTAACTTTTGCACACGATCTCCGTTTTAGGCGTGTGATAGCCCGTTGGAAATATCATTTCGAGAACTACACATTATGCTGTCAAACTCTGATTTCATCTACAATTTGTCTGTGGCAAGCCAAGGAAACAATTTTTAGAGCCCCAAAACGGCCCTGGAACTACGTAAAGATGTATTGAAATAAAACTTCCAAAATAAGCCAGTTGGAATAGGTGGGCGACCACCAATATCCACCTGGATGTTGTGTAGGGATTTAGGACAACCCCGTGATTGCATAATCCAAAATTACAAAGAAATGTCCCCATTACAGAGAAACGTGTTGAACTGAAGACTATCAAGATGAGCCAGTTGGAAATTGGAACAGGTGGGTGGCCACCAATATCCACCTGTATCACATGTGGGGGTAGATGTTTCCCAAGAGGCGCCATTCAAAGTCACCATGTAGGCTAGTTAATTCAGAGGCATTAGATTTTCTAGCTAGTGAGGATGATAATGTCCTTGATCTTGTACAATACCCCTATGTAGGGATGGATTTGCAAGGATGTATGAACATCCTATTTATTTAGTCTAAGCCACCAAACGCGAGAGGTAATATTATTTTTATCCTTTGATTAATCTAGTTGCATGTTTTTTTGTCTTATTTAATGTGCATGTAATTGATTGTAATATTTTGTTTATAATTCTTGGTGTCTACTATTTTGTAGATATTGACATGTATGTTAAAGAGGTGCCTCCTCAACATGATGAGGATATGGCTAAGACATATGAGTTTCCTTAGGTGCATAGACCTACCTTAGGCTATATTGCATATTTTGTCAGTAGGTGACATATCATATATGCATATTGATGGCTTGCCACAGAGTGATCCTTGTGTGAGCTTGGGAGATCATGCAATACGTTGATATTGCACCAATATGGGTGGGCCTTCTGATGATATGACACTATTGATGCATCACGTTGTTAGTTCCATCAACTTACTCAAGAGGTTGAGGGATGCTTAATATTCTTCTTTAGATTCGCCTGCTAAGGACGTTACTCCTCCACCTCCTTCTCCTCCTCCACCTCCACCATCTCCTCTAGCAGTAGACCAACCACCATCTCCTCCACTAGGGGACTAACCACTATCTTCTCAACTAGCACTAAATTGACTATCATCTCCTCTAGTAGTTTGACCACCTCCTCCTCCTCCAATAGAAGACTAACCACCATCTCCTCCAGCAGCAAACCAACCACCATCTCCTTCAATAGTAGATCGACCATGGTCTCCTCCAACAGTAGACCAACCACAATCTCCTCCTTAAATGCTACTTTCTACATTATTATATAGTCAAGTGACACCTCTGGCTCTTGTGGTGGAGGTACTAATGCCTTTGACTCCGGTGGCAGTCATTGACATGCATATAATTGATTGCTACGATATATATATATTACATGTATATTTGATAATTATATTTTACTTGGGATGTATATTTGACATATATATTGACTTTGATATTATTGTTTATATATACTATGCCTTTTCAGATGATGTTGATGTTGATTTATTTATAAAATATATTTTGTGTATATTAATGGTTTATATTATTAATGATTTCTCTATTTTTAAATCAAATTTGAAATATATTATTCATTTAAATTTAACATGCCATATATGACATATTTGAGATGTATAAATCAAACAAATATTAAAAGATATAATATACATACACAATAATATCAAAATCAATATCAATGAAATATTAAAAGATATAATATACTTACACAATAATATCAAAATCTAAAAAATATAATATACATACTATAATATAATATAATATATAATATCAAAATCTAAGATTTTGATATTATTGTGTATGTATATTATATCTTTTAATAAGACATTGATATTAATGTTGTTCGATTTAGAAAATGTATTGTGTAGGTTAATGATTAACATTATTAATAATTTTCTTATTTTTAAATTAAATTTAAGATATATCACTCATTTAAATTGAAATATTATATAATGTTTAAATTTGAGATGTATCATTCATTTAAATTTGATATGCCATATATTAATATATTAAATCAACTTCACATATATGTTTTCGCAATATTCTTTTAACTATTATATTTAACTAATTTATATCATGTCAATTTTATGTTACATTACATTATAAATATCTCTTATTAAATTATAAAAAAATCTTTTAATATATTTATCCTTTGGTAGGGGTAGTATTAGAGAAAATATATGTTTTTTCTTATATTACCCTCCACTATTATGTTTTCTCTAATACTACGGCATACCCTACCCTCATATGGGGGTGGGGTAGTATAAAAGAAAACATATTATGTTTTCTCTAATATTATTCCACCCCCACTCTCATATGAAGATGGGGTAGATATGAGGATGGGGTGCGGGTAGTATAAAAAAACCATATTGAAGATAAGGATGAGGGCGGCGGTGGGGTGACAGATAGTCTAAAAGAAAACTTATTATGTTTTTTCTAATAATATATTTTCTCTTTAATTCATTGGCTGCAGCGTTCAATGTTAGATAGTAGGGTGGATATAGAAAACCACAAAACATATCCAAATTCAATTATGCCTCCACCCAAATTTTTCGAAGAGAACAAATTGGATACAGGGTTCTTGCTTTGGAGCGAAGATCAAGAGTGGAGGGTTGGTGGCCTCTACCAATGCATGTGCCTCGACAATTAAGGGCACTTTCGGGTTGCTCAAGAGCAATGGAGGTTGTTGAGAAATTCGTTGAAATATGATGTTTGGTGGTTGTTGGTGAGGGGTGAGCGTATTGGACTTGACTTTCTGCTGAAAAACTTCAATCCTCATGAGCCGAGTAAGCGGAGGTTGGTAATGTGATGGGATGGAAGGCAGATAGGGTCAAGCCTTACTTTTAACACACGTATATATAACTACGAGGTACCCAAATCAAGTACAATGTGCAACCATTCATCAACCCTAATTGAATATACATCAAAGTTCCAAGAGTATTAGAAAAACCAAAAAAAAATGTGTTAGTTGGAGAGTGTGAGACCACATATGTTCAATATGGTGGAGTAAGAAGGAGAAATACGGATATTGTTATATTAAATATTTCCAACCTAAACGGGTCCAAATATGAAGAATAAATAAATTTATGTTTCCAAAAGTTTTAATTTATTTTAAGTTTTAATTTTAATTGATGAAGAGAATTAATAAACAAAACGGAATTGGATAAGTCTGCTGACACAGATTTTCGCGAAGGGCCCCATTTTTAGAAGTATGAAAATGGTTTAT
>JASDQU010106949.1:17718-33472 GCA_032191745.1 Picea mariana | reverse complement strand
TCGTTCCACCGTTGAGCACTTTGACCCAAAGCTTTACACCTGCAAGAAGTTCTCAACAAACAAGCGATGAAAGTATATAGTGACAATATATAAAATGAGTTAGCACATCAGATAGCACAATCCATTAATAAACATTACAAACATGCCCATGGATAATAATCATATATTTGCAAGATACCGATAGGACAGGAAAGGAGTATTTCTATTAATAATTGATCAACAAAAGTATCAACATTACCAACTTCCGTGTCAACACGGTTCGAAACCAAGAAACCAAGTTCCTTCCAATTGGGTCTCCACCACTTCAATCCTCCACCAAAGGCAATTTCATAGCAAAGAGGTAATGATGTCCTCTCGACAATAAGGAAAGAGCTTGGGGGCTAAACACTGTGTTCAGACTTGAGGGACAAAGGGATGCAAACTCAATATGAAGTAATTTCTCTAGAGTAACTTTTCTCTCAAAGTTGAATGCTTTCTCCTCTTTTTCCATAGCTCGAAATTGTGCTCTTATAGCCTCCAGAATGCAACTGAAGGGTCGAGTCAGAACGTTTCCAATATATGGAAGGCCAACGATTAGAGATATTATGTCGCGACATGGAAACACGACCTCATTTTGTATTTTCTGGCACAAATACCAATATACACGAGATGTAGTGGAGCTGCAAGCATATACACATCTTGCAAAGCAGTTAGGGGGCGTATATGTGGAAAAATATATATTTTTGGCTTTGGATTTATCAAAAAAGGGGTTGATAAGTCTGCATAGGGAAATGGAAAAAGGCCCTCTATGCAAGATAGCAATGGTGAGGCAAATTTTGCTATAACATCTGCCTTAGGAGCTCTAGAACCTAGCGGCTCGAAATTGATCAAGTTTGACATCACGGATGTGAAGCCTTGCTTAGCCTACCATGTGGCTTTCCAAACCCACGTGGAGTATTCCAAGTATACTATCAAACAAGCAGTCGTTGATGAAGGCGCTGCCACCTGCATGATGTCCCTGGTGTTTTGGAAAGCTCTCGGTTCTCTGGCCCTTTCCAAGTCGTCAAACATGTTGACTGCATTCGACGGTCATTCCTTCAACCCTCATGGTATTCTCCCCTCCTTTCCGGTCCAGTTAGGTTGGAAGATGGTAGAGGTGGAGGTTGAGGTAGTTGATGCACCTCTCGAATATAACTTGTTACTAGGTCGCAATTGGACCTATGCTATGGTCGTTGTCGTATCGTCCGTCTTCCGTGTACTTTAATGTTTTCCTCATTAAGGGGAGATCATGACTACTGACCAGTTATCCTTTGCATACTCTAGTCCTAATGCATCTGTTAGACCATCGATCCCTGTGATCGAAAATTCTCAGCCAACAACTGAGAATATTGATGTTGGAATGTATTCTTCCCTCATGGGTACTTTCGAATTCTCGGCACCGATTCACCATGTTTACACCATGTCTAGTAAGCACGCTTCTGTAGGGAGGTCCATTCCTTCCCGCACTTCCTATTTTAGTGATCCATGGACCCTACCTTCTCTGAATTTGTCGTGTGAAGGACAGTTTCATGCTGTCATGGCTATGCCACTATCAATAGCGGAGATTGTGTATCAAGCTGTTATTGACTCTTCCGTCGATCCTGATCCTGTTACCTCACAGACGAACGAGGAGGATTTAGTTCTTAGGCCTATATGGGCCACCTCATTATCTTGTTCGCATGATTTCCTAGATGATACTTTGCCTTCGGGCGAAGCCATCCTCGAAGCCATGAATGGTTCCGAGAGACCTTGGGATGACATGTATCATTGATCCTATTTTCTCCCAAGTCTTGAAAGAATCGAGCAAGATGAATTTCGGTCTACCCTGAGTGAGATAGTCGATCACGCCATAGTTCCACTTGATACGCACAACATTTATGCCAAAGGAAATATGGCAAGTATTTCTCCTACCGTATCGATCAATATCTCTAATACCCCTAGCAATATTGAGAATGTAAATATAGGTGCAGATTGTTCTCAGGAAGAAATTATGATCTACATCGATCTCTTCAAAGAATTTCGAGATGTATTTGCTTGGTCATACGAAGAGATGCCAGGGATTGACCCACAGATTGTTGAGCATGAGATTAGAACTTACCCGAATGATAAACTTGTTCAACAACGTCTTAGAGCTGTGAATCCTAGGAAGGCCCCTGCTATTAACGTAGAGGTGGAGAAGCTTCTTAACGCTGGATTCATCTACCCAATTCCCTTGACCGAATGGGTATCCAATCCTGCTCCCATAAATAAAAATAAAGGAACCATCCGTGTGTTTATGGACTTTCACGACCTGAGCAAGGATTGTCCTAAAGATAACTTCCCCACGCCTTTCATCGATCAGATTCTCAATGAGTGTGCGGGAAGCGAAATATTTTCTTTTATGGACGGATTTTCAGGCTATAACCAAATCTAGATCAAACCTGAGGATCAACACAAGACGACATTTATATGTCCTTGGGGTACTTTTGCATACCGAAAAATGCCTTTCGGCCTTAAAAGCGCCGGAGCAACCTTCCAATGTGCCATGACTTTCACTTTTCATGATCTCAAGCACATAGTCGAAGCCTACCTGGATGATCTTTTTGCTCACTCTCGCAAGAGAGTGGATCATGTTATACACCTCCAGATAGTGTTTGAAATATTCTGTTACTATAGAATCTGGTTAAACCCTCATAAATGCAACTTTTGCGTTAAGTCTGGTCGTCTCTTAGGGTTTTTAATTTCCGAGACCAGGATCATGGTAGATCCTCTTAAGGTTGAGGAAATACTTTAGTTGCCTCCCCTGCACACAATTAGACAACTTCAAGGTTTACAGGGAAAAGCTAACTCTCTACATCGGTTCATAGTGAATTATGCCAATATTACTAAGGGTTTCATGAGCCTCTTGAAGAAGGACACCCCCTTTATCTGGGATGAGTGAGCCCAGGAGTCTTTCGACGCTTTGAAGAAAGCCTTGGTATCGACCCCTTTGCTGAAATCTCTTGATTACAGTAGAGATTACCTGTTGTATATTGCTGCGTCTGTAGAGACGATTGGTATGGTTCTAGTTCAGAAGGATGATGAGCTCCATGAGCACGTCATCTACTATCTCAGTCAAAATTTAGTCGGTCTTGAGCTTAATTACTCTCGCGTTGAAACGCTAGATTTGGTTGTTGTTCATGCAGTCCAACGCTTACATCATTATATATTTCTTTGCAAGACTACAGTGGTTGCCGATGTCAATCCGTTTCAATACCTCCTTACTAGAAGTATCATTGGGGGAAAATATAATAAATGGATTGTCATCTTACAAGAATTTGATCTCGACTTCACTTTGGCCAAGTCCAAGAAATCACTAGTTTTTGCATAGTTAATATCCGATTTTCCACGATTAGACGAGAATTTTATCCATGTTTATTTGTTCGCAGACGAACACATTTTCCTTGTCTCGGCGTCCAATCCCTAGTATGGAGACATTGTTTTATATCTTCAAACCTTGAAGTTCACTCAGCATCTCTCGCGAGATGATCAACGGTGTGTTAGATACCAAGCCAAAAAGTATACCATTGTTGGTGACACTTTGTATCACCGAGGAGTAGATAATATCTTATGTCATTTCTTAACTCATGAGGAAGCCGAGTTAGTCCTAAATGATTGCCACAAAGGGCTTGTGGTGGTCACCTATCTGGGCTTGCGACAACCCAAAAAATCCTGAAGCTGGTTATTTCTATCCCACTATATTTAAAGAATGTATCGAAGTGGTTAAGAAGTGTCACCCCTGCTAGGTGTTCACTCAGAAAATGTGATCGCATCCAGCCCCTCTTCACCCAGTCATCACCGTCGGTCCCTTCACCAAGTGGGGGGTAGAATTCGTCGATTGCAACCCAATTTCGGATCGGGGGAATCAACACATTATCATGGCCGTCGACTACTTTACTAAGTGGGATGAGGCCATGCCTACTGTAAAATTCTATGGGAACACTACAACCTTCTTCATGTTCAACCAAATTATCGCCCAGTTCGGTATCCCGAGTGAGATTTTCACTGATCATGGCAGTCACTTTCAGAATGAAATGATGGTAGAACTAGCATCTAAGTTGGGGTTTAGACACGGTCATTCATCCCCTTATTACCCCCAAGAAAATGGGCAAGTAGAGGCCATCAACAAGTCTCTCAAGACCATTTTGCAAAAAATTGTCAATCGGAGTAATTCCAATTGGCACATCATGCTATATCTTGCTCTTTGAGCATACCGAACCTCGGTTAAGATTGCCACCGGTTTTTCCCGTTTTCAGTTAGTGAATGGTGTGGAGTCGATTCTCCCTATTGAATGTGAAATCCATTCTCTCAAGTTGGCAGTCGAGCTCCTACCCGACACTTCAGATTTAGAGTGACGCCTTGTGCACCTAGAGAGTCTTGACGAGAAGCGTCAAGACGCCTTTACAACTATCGAGGAAAACAAGAAACATGTCAAGGTTCAATACGACAAGTCTGTCTGTCCTTAGTTGTATGCTGAGGGTGACTTGGTCCTCTAGTATAACCAAGCCCAAGAACCGTTAGGGGAAAGCAAGTTTAAATCCATGTGGCACGGTCCTTAGATCGTGCGACATGTCCTAGAAAAAGGAGCCTATGAATTAGAAGATTATGACGGGAATAAATTGGCCGAGCCCAAAAATGGGCTCTACTTGAAAAGGTACTATGCTTGAGCCCTAGGCTTGGGTGGAAGTTTTTGTATACTAATGTAAGTTTAGTGTATATACATCTCTTTTTCCCTTTTCTTTTGTCTTTAGCTTTCTTATTGAGTTTTCCCTTTGTTTGCAGATGTCAACGGAGTCTTCGGTCTAGCTAGGATTCGTAGATGGATCCAGTCGTCATACACAGAACTTGGCTTCCTCTGCTTGGGTGGTGTACTCACCTGAGGGTATGCTGGTGTCTTCAGGTGGCGTATGCGTAGGGCCATCCACGAATAATGTGGCTGAATATAGCGTCGTCATAGAACTTTTGCGCGATTCTATCTCACATGGTATTCACTCTTTAGAAGTTTGCCTGGATTCCCAGTTAGTAGTATGTTAGTTGAACGATCATTACCGCGTGCATGATCCTACTTTACTCCATCAATTCCTACGGGTACGTATTTTAGAACAACAATTTGATTTTGTAACATTTTATTACATTCCTAGGAGTTCTAATCATGTATTCGATGCCTATGCTAATTACGTTTTAGATTGGCATTTGTCACATTGATAAAGAAAAGAAAACCATTAAATCAATGTACACATTCTAAGATATAAGTAAAGGCGAAGATCCCTTTTTTATATATTTCAAAATATGGTGTTTATATTACAAAATTGGGTCTAAAACCCTCAATACACATATACAGCTGGTATACATATCCCACGACATCTACACCTGTGGTGCCGGATGTGTGTCATGGTAGCAAACCACAACATTTGCGAGATGCCGAAAGAGTCGTACCCATGCTCTAGGTACACCAACCACCTGTCGCTACATGGCTTCAGGTAGATCCTCTACCTAAACCATAGGAATCATCTGTGTCAAACGAGACAGGTTTCCCTGCACGTTTTGTAGGACTCTCTCTGCTTCTCCTCTCGCTGCCTCATCTCCCTGGTTCCTTCATCTATGTCATAGGAATCCCTCTGGTCGTCGCGGACCCATGTCTGCGATTACACAAGTGTCTAGTTAATACTCAAACACCATCCCAAAAATATTTTTGTTCCTTAAATACAAAAATACAAAAAAATAAAATTTTTAAATTTTTTTCTCTTACCTATATCACCGTAGATGCCCCCTGGTGGAAGTGGCATATCAGGATATCCTTGGAAATCGATCCCCACATAGGGATAGTCGTCCAACGCAATGATCTTTCGCGACCACCAGAAGAAAAAATCATCATTGTAGGGTGTGGTCACCCTACTTCCCCCCTACTGTCTCATGACCTCGATCCACCGTACCATGGATGGATCGTGTGGTGCTCTAGGAAGAAACTCCACTCTAGGTCCCAGACGTGGAACCCGCTCAAAGAAGAAGCTGCAAAGAATAGAGGCAAACTCGAAGTTTTTCTTACTCCCTTGTTTGCACTCTTTCAACTGACCTTTCATATTGGTCAGCAGTGAGTTACACCAGTCATAGACAGTGGGTATAGCACACTCTACTGCGTAAAACACAAGTGGTCTTGAGACTTGATGCAATGAGGTTGAACCTATGATCCTGGTAAGCATGAGCACTATGATCTTCAAACTGAGATTACTTATTTCCTAGATGGGGACTTGTCTTCCCACCTTGGGAGTCCCTGCTACACAGTGGGCATTGATATACTCTTCGATCTTCATCCCACTCCCTACTTCGCGTGACTTGAGGTTCACAACCTCCCCTCGACATGATAGACCAATCAAGAAGTAGATGTCCTCTACTTGGATCCTCAGTGGTTGTCCATCGAGGATAAAGCTCTCACTATCAGGGTCCTAGTAACCCACCAACATCTCCAATAACCTCATTTGGGCCCTCATTCCTTTGAGAGCCCAAAATTTGTACAAGCCACATCTTTTTAGAGCCACTTGAGCCACCAGATCTCGTTCAACAGATGCATCCACCTCCTCATGCTCTCGCTCTCTCCATTCCAGGACCATCCTGCAAAAATAAATCAATTTTTTGAGTTAGAACCCCTCTTTTGGCCATTTTCATACCTATACGCGGTTTTCTTTGCCCACAGTCATGTGTAGGGCTTAGTACACACGCCCTATAGTTCACATAGGGGCGTATACATAATCGTACACACGACCTTAACAAAGGAAACCCGTGTATACTGAAAATCCTAATTTACACCCTTAAAAACTAAAAAATGGAAACCTAATTCAAAATTGTAATCCACTAAATTTGAAGAATATGAGATGAAGAGTTACTTGATCCAAACGGTTCGTAATTTCGTTGCCCGACGCTCCCACAATTGTCATTTGAATCTTGGAGGTATTTTTGGTCCAAATTGCACTATTTGGGTAAAAATCAAAATGATACAGTAATTTTTTATTTTGTTACTACTTATAAGCTATTTTTACCCACTTTACATAGTTTTATGCTATTGTTTAACCTAATGGACTAATTCAAGAGTTGTTTTGAGATGGATTTTGTAGTTTTGACTTAGTTTTCTTGCAGATTTCAACGTCATAATTGACCGTTCGTCACCTCGGGCAGGTATTTTCATAACCTATCATATAGGATAGGTATCCAATCCATCATGCATTTTTGCGTTATCCTTCATATACCACTTTTTTACGAACCCATTTGTTGCGATACAAAACCTTCTGTCTGTTATAAATAGTGTCACTAATAAATGGTAGAGACTTACCAAACATGGGTGCCCTAATTAGATCCCCTTTTTTATTTGGTGCCCATGTCGAGTTTTTCCTTAGGACCGGGAGTCCATTATAACTTGATACATGACTTTATAATGAGACTCATTTCTCATTCATGCACATGCGGCCTTATTCCCCGCAGACTCCCAAAAAACGAGTCTTAGTTAAGCTCTTTTTCGACTCATATAAAAACCAAAAATATTGCTAAGTGATTTGTCCCTTTCACACTCGTTAAACTGAATTTGAAAGATCATGAGTCTTAGTTAAGCTCTTTTCCAACTCATTATAAAAAATAGAAAAGATTTCCGAGTGAACTTTTCTTTCACACTCGTCAATTGGATTTGAAAAGATGTCTATTTGGCACAAGTTTACCCCCTTTTCACACCAAATAGACTAAAATACATAAAAAAGGATATTTTTTGGTGTTAAGTTGTGATTGCATCTCATGCCCTCGCTTGCAGTATTGAGCCTTTAGCCGGTTCTTGATTTGCGTTATAAATCGTTGCCTAAGCAGTTTTGCATCCTCAACCAAGAAGAGCCTTGTTTATATCCTTCGCAATTTGACACCCTATACCTTGGAGGAAACATCACCCCGAGTGTCCATCTCCTGCATGCATTTCCTTGCATTAAGAATAGGTATGTTCCACTGCTGGAACTAGTTTTTCTTACTTGCGACACTCGTTTCCTCCTTTGTATCATAACATTCATTTGTTATGAAAAAACAAAAAATAGACAGGCAGGAAGGGAGTACTATATTATAATTGGCAGCAATCATGTCGCCTTTTCACATAGTACAAAATTATTGAGTCCTTGTGTCATCATAATTTTGGGTATTAGCATGGCCTTAGGAAGCTGATCTCGTTACATAGTTTTTTCTATCGACTGGTTACTCTTACAGTCCCTATAGAGAACGTTATTGATGCCTCCTGCATATAATAGTCACATCACTGAGTCTATGCTACCGAAGTCCACCACATGTCTCATGATCTTGTTCAAAGGAAGTCTATCAACCTGTGCCGGCCACTCCTCAGAAATCTTGACTTTGCATGTTGGCCATACCCTCAGTTTGTCTTGGAATCACATGATATGGTCTTATCACGCACCCTGGCCCTACTTGCATCATCAGTAGGTCACCTTGAACCCAACAATCGACATTTCATCATTGGTCATTGACTGGGTGGCTTCCCTTGTGTTCGATGGAAAGACATCTATTCACACTTTGGGATTCGTGCAGCGTCTTGGATGCCATTAGCCTTATTGGTGGTTTCCTCGCCTTTGTCAGCAATTTTCATCATTGGCTGCTATTCATAGGGTCTTTTTCGTATACCGCTTTCATTTGGTACACGCAAAAGATGCACAGGGTCATTGGTTCATGAACATGTTCTTCGTATGATCTCCACCAAATCATGAAGCTCCTACTTTGTTCCTCGTGCTAACTGATGAGAGATGCCTTAATTCTCTCCTTTTAGTGGGTCTCTTTCCATTGACTTCAACTCATTTATTCTGGATATGGGACCTAGAGTTTTATGAGTACCTTGAGGCTTGCAGTCATTAGTGGTAGGATCTCTCGCCATTGACAGATGGGAATACATCAATGTCTCCTAATCAATGGATTTCTTAGGTGTTCAACACCGACTCCTTTATTCACACTTGTATAAATGTACTCGATGCCTTGATACCTACTTTCATTATTTGGAGGTTGTCTCACATTTGTTAATGGTATACCTCAATGACCGGTAATCAAACAATGTCTAATTATGTTTGACCTCAACTCATTTATTCACATGATGTAGACTTTCACCCTTGGCGGATAGTGTAGAAGACTTGTAGACATCACTATGTGGTCGCAACTTTCCTAAGTTGTTGCTTCCCTTTCATTGGACCAACACATGTTCGACTTTAGTAATCATGGGAGATCAGATTGTACTCCATGGTATACAGATATCTTTAGATTTATTTTGAGATTGGTTTCAATGGGCCTTGTTCGTGACTATGATAGATTTTGGCATATAACCACAATTGTATCTGCCTATTCATGGCCACAGACACTTATTTGGTATATTTTCCGCATGGATCTGCATTGTATTCTTGGCAGCCGTGTATGCAAAGTCAGTACAGAATGTAATGAGCAATCGAGTTCATTCAATTGGTTCTCTACCACTCGACTCTTGGGTTATTTATAATGTATTTCGGCCATCGCATATACTCCTCTGATCTCACACATTAGGGGGCATTTGTTATAGCAAGATTTGCCTCACAATTGCTATCTTGCACAGAGGGCCTTTTTCCATTTCCCTATGCAGACTTATCATCCCTTTTTGATAAATCCATAGCTAAAAATAAACATTTTTCTACATATACGCACCCTATCAGCTATACAACATGCGTATACGCAGACTTCTCCACTACAATCCGCATACATCGGGATTTGTGCCAGAAAATACAAAAATGGAGTCGGGTTTCCATGTCACGACAAGAGATCTCTGATCCTTGGCCTTCCATATACTGGAAAAGTTTCGACTCGGCCCTTCACTTGCATTTTAAAGGCTATAAGAGCACAATTTAGAGCTATGGAAAACAAGAGAAATCATTCAACTTTGAGAGCAAAGATACTCTGGAGAAATTACTTCATATTGAGTTTGCATCCCTTTGTCCCTCAAGTCTAAACACAATGTTCAGCCCCCAAGCTCTTTCCCTATTTTTGAGAGAACCTCATTGCCTCTCTCTTTTGAGCTTGCCTTTGGTGGAGGATTGAAGTGGTGGAGACCCAGTTGTAAGGAACTTGGTTCCTTAGTTTTGAACCGTGCCAACACAAAAGTCTGTAATGTTGACACTGTTGTTGATCAATTATTAATAGAAATACTCCTTTCCCATCCAATTGATATCGTGCAAATATATGATTATTATCCATGGGAATGTTTGTAATGTTTATTAATGGATTATGCTATATGATGTGCTAACCCCTTTACATTATCACTATATACTTGCTTTTCTTATTTGTTGAGAACTTATTGCAGGTATAAAGCTTTGGGTCGAAGTGCTCAACGGTGGAACATCATCTAATGTTGGATCGAGGTAGGCCTCTATCTTGTCTCACACATTAGTTTGTATAGCATATGATGGAATTGAGTTGATTTATGTAGTCATACCTGTCTGTTGTGTTTTACCCTTGGCCATAGAGAGTTTTTACCTCATAACAGAAATGGCGACTCCATTGAGGAGAGATATTCCTTCTAAGGGTTGAAGTACCCTTTCTTCTTGCATTTCTCTTTTTCCTTTGTGTTTCTTGTCATATCACTGCTTGGCAGATTCTGTTCACTCCGAGTCTGAGTTTTCAGCCTTTTTTCCCTTGCCTAGCCTTGTTTTAAATCCTGGATGCTCCTTTTTCCTTGACAGTCGCATACACACGTGTTCTGCCTCTTTGCAAGCTACGTATATACTCACTCTTCTCCTGAATAGTCGTGTATACCACTTTTCCTTGTTTGTTTGCTTGGTTTAGTGACTATTGGATGAGTTGTGATGTTTGTTGAGCCTTCTTATGTCTCTGTAGTGTCTTTTGAGCTTCTCTGGGTTGACAGGAAACCTGTTGGGAGTTGAATTTATGGGCGTAGTATTTCTCATTGTTTTTCATTTCTTGGTTTGTCCTTGAAGCCTGGGTTGTTTTCTTGGCTGCTTGGTATTCTGCTCGAGTTATTTCGTTTATACACAGTAGAATTTATATATCAAGTTGCTTTTCAGTCCATGCATTTTCTCTTTAATATATTGAAAATACAAAAAATAGGCATTTTGCATTGGTTAACATTTTTGTCTTTGAACCTTTATCATTAGCTTAGTACATTTAGCGAAAGATTGCATTTTACTTCTGAATTGCAGAGTTGAAATTGAAAATTTCATTTTTTTTATTAGCATATCATTCATAGAAAATTTAAAGGTAGACTTTGATTTATATTCATATTTATCTTTTGCAGAGTCATGACATCATGAGTTTCGCTTCCATACCCTTTTGAGTAATCACGACCAATAAAATTTATGCTTTAAACTAAAATTGATTAGTCACGATTTTATTTTTAGGGTGCACAAACTAGCCTAAAATTTAGTGCCTTGGAATAGGATTTTGTGAGTAAACTTCTCCAAGGAAATTAAATCAACATATGTGTCTGAGACAGGGAGTTGAGAATTCCATTGTATAATTGGTAATATCAAGAGGCTCTGCTCACACCAGAGTTAATCACGAGGTCGCACGAAGTTAGTTGAAGGGATAACCCATGGATACTCACCTAGCGTCAGAGATATTTCTGTGGATTTATTCGTATTTGGGGATCTTGCTAGTACCCATACCTCTATGAGAGGCGGTGCCTTCAAGGTTTCAGGATTTGCTACCTTGCCCATACGGTGATCCGGACTTACGACTGCTCGCTTGTGCATCGATTATATAGTGGTTTATTAGTTTCTTGACTTAGGTATCTCATAGGTTACTTGCAGGGGTTATTCTGCTTGTATCCTGGGTCAGATAGAGGTCGGACAACACACAACCTTTATGGAGGACTACCTCTCTGGGGGGATCTGACCGACTAGTTTTTAAGCCCACAAGGGCCTCTATAACAGATTCTGTTACCTCCAAACTTTAGCAGGGAGTCTCAAGTCCCTCTTGGATGAGGCATACCTTATTTAGCGAGGGAGGCCACTCAACCACTTTAGCCTATTTGCATGCATATTGACCGTTTGAATTTTTGGTATGCTCTTTGAATAATAGTTGGCCTTAGGATATATTTGTATTTTGTAGAGTCATAAGTCGTCATGGAGTCGGACTAGCTTCCCCGCCGGTCCCATTGGTTGCTACAGTTACCACCAGATTTCAAGTTCTTGCCTTCTAAAAGGCGTAGAGTTTGTAGAAGTGGTACACACACATCCACCTTTCAGACTTATGGTTCCACAAGGATGAGTACCGAGTCTAGTATTCATAACACTGGGAGTTCTTCGACTCCCATACCCACTATAGTTAATGTCACCCATTCGACTCCTGCAACCGCTACAGTTGTAGTGCTGGAGGCTTATACTAGTACTATGGCTCAGCTTGTGGTTAACGATTCATCTCTTACCTCGAACCATTTCAGGGGTTTCGGTCACTCGACGGGTTACAATGTTCAGTCCATCCCTATGGCTTCTAGTCCATTTTCTTATGGTATGCCTAACTTCACGTCGCATTTTTCAACTTCCATCCCAGCTGCTGGCCCCAACGCTAGCCTTGGACTTGGGGGCACTACACCTCCTTACACTCATTTTTTGTTTGGTGTTTCTCATATCCCCCAAACAAATCCTAATTTAGGAAGTGTCCATGTTCTTAACCCCATGTATAATCCTTCTACAACTGGATGGAACAACCCAGCTGGCGGGCAAGTTCCGCCTTACATCCCTATCTCCTCGGTGTCGATTCCGACCAATACTTTTGACATGATGAATCCACTTCAATCCTCTGGATTCCCACCTGGAGGAGGTTAGTCTTACACTTTGGGTAACCCCCAACCCAGATCCAATCCAGTTGGGGGCAATTTTCAAAACCCTCACCTCGGATCTAATCCGTCCGAGGGCAATTTTCATAATCCTTATCAGAAAATTCCTCTTGGAATGATGCCCAACCCATTTTATACGAATCATCCCGAAGGAGGTCCTTATAATTTCGAACAGGGTTTTGGTCCTTACCAGAATCCTGGATGGAATGCAGTTCCCAACGCACAATTTTTCGCTGGAGGGTGGGGCCAGATGTTGCAACCCCGTCTCCCTTTTCTGGCCACGCTTAATCTACTATATTTCTCTAAGTTAATGAACGACCCGGTGAGTCATGATCCCACATGGCCCCGTGTCCCCACCAAACTTCTGTTAGACATTCCAAAGTTTGAAGGTAAGAATGGAGAGGACCATGGTGATCACATCACTAATTTTCACCTTTGGTGCTCATCAAATTTTCTGAACCATGATTCTATTAGATTACGATTATTCCAACACACTCTCATTGGAGTTGCATCACAATGGTATATTGAGATACCTAGGGGGACATACAGGTCATTCCATCAGTTGGTGCTAGCCTTTCTCAACCACTTTCAATTTCCCATTTGTTACAATGTTGGTCTTGAACTTTTGTCGACTCTGTGCTAGGGTACCGACACTCACATTTCAGACCATATCCAAGAATGGCTTAGATGGAAGTGGTTGATTAAGACTCCTATACCCCTGAAATTTCTTCTAGAATGGTTCCTAAAGTATTTGCACCCTCGTATCTTGAAGGACGTTGCTACTTCTGGGGTCTTCAACAAGGAAGAAGCTATCTTTAGAGCCCAACAACTTGATTTTATGTACGCTTAGTCTTGGATGTTATATCACCTTCTTCCAGACGCACCGTGACCAAATCACGATCCTAGACAGAATCTTGGGCCTCATGCCGATGGCATTGTAGTGTCTACCAATGTAAAGTCCATAGACTCGACCACTAAGTCTGTCAGAGGATCAGCTTCATCTGCATCCTCCAAACCCACCCAATCGGCGAATGTACATTCTGTGCAATCGTCAAAGAACCCAAATGGTGACCAACAACCAGATGAGAATAAAAGGAAAGGTCAAAACAATCGTAAGGGTGGGAAGAATAAAAATAAACCCAAGGACAAAGATAATAATGGGAAACATAGTGATAATGTTGGAGAGGGAAAGAAAGAGAAACGTAAGGTGAAGTTTCCTTGTAAACTTTGTACTGATGACCACCTTACACATTTATGCCCCAAATGCGCGAAGGCTGCAAGGATTTTAAATCTACCGCCCCCTATGTTGACGAATCCATTCCCACACAACCAACACTTAGCCTCAAGTTATTCGAATGCTGGAAATGCACCCGGTGGAAGTCAAAACCCACCATCGCAAGATGGCGACTGTGTTTGTATCAATATGGTCGATGCAAAAATTGATATAGCCACCCACTCTTGAGATTATAGCTCTTCAAAAGCTAGTACCAGCCTAGAAGCTCCTCCCCCCCCTCCAAAGGAAAACTTACATATTGAGAAACCAGAGCCACCACCTTGTATTCCTAAAGGAGTACTTAAGCACTCTATCCACAACCCTAATGCTAGAGCCACCCAAAATTACTCTATTGTTGAGGATCTGGGCCAAACCCCTTGCGCAATGTTGGCTTTGGAGGTACTCCAGACGTGTCCATCACAGAGGAATTTCTTACTCTCTGCCTTAGGAGCTCTAGAACCTAGTGGCTCGAAAGTTATCAAGTTTGACATCACGGATGTGAAGCCTCGCTTACCCTACCATGTGGCTTTCCAAATCCACGTGGAGTATTCCAAGTATACTATCAAACGAGTAGTCGTTGATGAAGGTGTTGCCACCTGCGTGATGTCCCTAGTTTTTTGGAAAGCTCTTGGTTCTCTGGCCCTTTCCAAGTCGTCGAACATGTTGACTGCATTCGACGGTCATTCCTTCCGCCCTCATGGTATTCTCCCCACCTTTTTGGTCCAGTTAGGTGGGAAGACGATAGAGGTGGAGGTTGAGGTAGTTGATGCACCTGTCAATTATAACCTGTTACTAGGTCGCAATTGGACCTATGCTATGGTCATTGTCGTATCATCCATCTTCCATGTACTTTGTTTTCCTCATCAAGGGGAGATCGTGACTATCGACCAGTTATCCTTTGTGTACTCTAGTCCTAACGCATATGTTGGACCATCAATCCCCGTGATTGACAATTCTCAGTCGACAATTGAGAATATCGGTGTCGGAATGTATTATTCCCTCATGGGTACTTTCGAATTCTCGACACTGATTCACCACGTTTACACCATGTCTAGTAAGCTCGCTATTATCACTGAAATTTCGTCTACACAGGGCGACAAGAACTCCGCATCATCAACATAACAATGAAGTCATTCATGGCACAGAATGAAGTTTACAGCATTCCAGAAGGGTCAAAAACTATACAAAAATTGAAAGACATTTCACATCAGTAAGGTGCGTGCATATGCGCGGGATAAGAACGTGTTGTGCGCGCTTAAGTGCCCGACGCACGACTGTCCACATAAAAAGCCGCGCATCTGCTAATACGGCACATTAAATGCTTAATTCAGCCTCCCGACCGCCGATGGACCTTCCCCCAAGATGATTTGACATCCAGATCAAGGTCGGTTCTGCGAAATCGGCAAATTAATGGCTTAAACGAACCCTGAACAGCACCGTGTTTACACCGGAAGCTAGTTACGTGACCGCCTGGAAAATGTTATAAATAGCAGTGAAGGCTCGTTGTTTCAGCAGAGAATTCCATGCAAAGTTATGCTGTCCAGATTCAGAGCTCAGTCCTCTTGACAAGCCATCAGTCTACAGCCTAATTCAGAGTTCTTTCA
>JASDQU010106949.1:0-17358 GCA_032191745.1 Picea mariana | reverse complement strand
AAAAAAAGTTTACACCTTAATGAATTTTATCCCTCTCATCTTCTGATAACTGTATAAGAATGTAAATAACCAAGAATGCAGTCTCTTTATCTCATTCCGTCTTACCATCAGCAAATGTTGAAGAGAAGGTCAGATTTGCAAGTTGGCCATGGAGATGCTAACAGTTGTTTGTAAGGAGGAGAGATCTCAGTTGTGGCAAAATATTGTGGAGTATGGAATGAAAGTATAAATGTTTATAATTGGATAAGAATGAATTGTAAATAACCAGTGTAAATTCATCTTAACTCTAGATTTATCATGTCTAAAGAGCGATCAAATCCAAAAAAGAAGAAAAGTTCAGATTTACAAATTAGCTAAGAAGATACTAACAAGAGATACTAACAGTTTTTTTTTTTTAAAAAGGAGCGATGTCAATTGTGGCAAAACAGTTTTTTTTTGTTAAAAAGGAGCGATGTCAATTATGGCAAAATCTTAGTGGGGAATGAAATTACAACTGCTTATAAATGGATAATAATGGAGTGCAAATAACACGGATACGGGAGAAGGGACAATGTTTTATGTCACGGATGACGTTTCATATTAGGGTGCCCTACCAAAGGTCACGTTTGCAAGTTGGCGACCACGATACAGACACTATTCTGTGAGGAGAACGAATCGGCTTGTTGGCACTCTTGGCACCGACAGAGTAAAGATGAGAACATTTAGAGTAAGTAGGTGAGTGTATCAATGTCATGTCGAACGAAAAATCTCAATATACAGATAACAATCCTGAAATGCAATGTACAGGCAACAATTCTGGTAATACGCTCACCTCTGTCAAGTCTCCACCCATCAAACTTAAAGATAGGAATGAGGACAGAGGACAAAAATCGTATCGAAGGAAAGAGGATACGTGGTATGGTGGGATGGGAATGTACTAGGTAACAGGTAGGGTCTAGTTTAAATGTTAGGTTTTATGTTTTGTTTTTATTTTTGGGATATTTTTTTGTTTAATTTGAGTGGTTAAGTTTGTATAATTCTTGTTTTTTTGAGGTTTTTCAGTATGCTGAATCTATTTATGTATTTAGAAATGCAATTTAAACAATAAACAATAGAAAATTGTAATTTTTTCTAGATTTATGTCACATATTTTCGGTGAAACCTAAAAAATTTAGTCAAAACAGAAGAGTAAGTCACACAAAAACCTCCAGATAAGTAGATGGTGCATATAAGTGATACACAAATAATACAATATGTATTCAGGAAAACAATATGCATCTAATGTTGGGATATATATAGTCCAATCTAAAGCACCTTTAAATCAGACTATATATATTGCAGCATATAAAGCATTAAATAATATGCTGTGGGATATATACAGTGCAATCTAAAGCACCTTTAAATCAGACTATATATATTGCAGCATATAAAGCATTAAATGCTATGCTGTGCATATTGATAATCACATAATAATAAGGTGGATTCAATATAATAAAATATAAATCAGTAAATTGAATAATATTTTGTGAAAAATGAAAAGTAATATTTTTAGACAACTTAAAATAATTAAGAAAGGGAATTAACATATATAATAAAGTTAATATGTAGTAAGGAACATGGTGGAGTGGGTAGAAAATTAAAAATAAGAGATTTCAACAATAAAAATGAAAGATAGTAATTTTAGAAAGAAAATGAATAAAGTTGATAATATTTGAGGAGTATGAATAATTAATTGATAGCTAAATATATATATATATATATATAGAAAATGGTTTTTAATTTTTAGTTTAGTTAAGAAGTTATGTTTTTTTAGTTTATTTAAAAGGTTATGTTTTTTTAATAGTAATTTTAGAAAGAAAATAAACAAAATTGATAATATTTGAGAAGTATGAATACTTATTAATTGTTATAAAAAAATTATATTATAGAAAATGGTTTTTTACCTTCATTTATTAAGAGGTTATGTTTTTTTTTTTTTATGTAAAAAATAAAATATAGCAATTTTAGAAACAAAATAAATAAAATTGATGATATTTGAGGAGTATGAATAATTGGTTAATTGTTATAAAAAAATTATATTATGGAGAATGGTTTTTCACCTTTAGTTAAGAGGTTATGTTTTTTTCCCAAGTCTTCAATTCTAATTATAGAGGTAGATTGGTCTTCAACTTGTTGTTAATAATATTATGTTTGAACATTGTTATATTTACATGAGATGTTTATAATTATTTGAGAAGAGGATTATTAGAATTTTAGGCAAATTATGTGTTATGTAATAGTTTAATGTATGATCTACATGATTTGTCAATATGAATTTTATAATATCTATTTGATCAATATGTTCCTTTTGCATTTAAAATGAATGATATGTGAATTTATTATTACTGTTTAACTAAAACAAAGGACTCAACATAATCATAGACAACCACATTCGAAAGTAGGACGTAGTGGTTTATACCAGAAACCCCTAATGTGGTTGGAAAACTCTTGATTGGAATGGGTTTCTTAACTCTCTTTTATTGGGTCTTATGGAAACAAATTGGAAAGGTGCTCTACTAGATTTTACTACCAAATGACTAAAAKGTTRYAATAGTGGATTGTTTCTTTGGTYTGTCTACAATGCTACCAGTCTTAGKCTCTATTAAAACTCCATACTCAATGCTCTTYTCSTCAAACTCGAACAACTTTGACTTTTCAACCAACCAACCTACCAACCCCTTTATGGTTTGTTGTTCACCTTTAAGTAGAGGTCTTTGTTATAGCAAGATTTGCCTCACCATTGCTATCTTGCACAGAGGGCCTTTTTCCATTTCCCTATGCAGACTTATCATCCCTTTTTTGACAAATCCAAAGCTAAAAATAAACATTTTTCCACATATACGCACCCTATCAGCTATATAGGAAGCGTATATGCAGCCTGCTCTACTACAACCCGCGTATATCGAGATTTGTGCCATAAAATACAAAAATGGAGTCGGGTTTCCATGTCATGACAAGAGATCTCTGATCCTTGGCCTTCCATATACTGGAAACATTCCGACTCGACCCTTCAGTTGCATTTTGAAGGCTATAAGAGCACAATTTCGAGCTATGGAAAGGAGGAGAAAGCATTCAACTTTGAGAGCAAAGTTACTGTGGATAAATTACTTCATATTGAGTCTACATCCCTTTGTCCCTCATGTCTGAACATAGTGTTCAGCCCCCAAGCTCTTTCCCTATTGTTGAGAGAACCTCATTGTCTCTCTCTTTTGAGCTTGCCTTTGGTGGAGGATTGAAGTGGTGGAGACCCAGTTGGAAGGAACTTGGTTCCTTGGTTTCAAACCATGCCGACATGGAAGTATGTAATGTTGACACTTTTGTTGATCAATTATTAATAGAAATACTCCTTTCCCATCCTATTGGTATCGTGCAAATATATGATTATTATTCATGGACATATTTGTAATGTTTATTAATGGATTATGCTATCTGATGTGCTAACCCCTTTACATTATCACTATATACTTGCTTTGCTTGTTTGTTAAGAACTTATTGCATGTATAAAGCTTTGGGTTGAAGTGCTCAATGGTGGAACATCATCAAACGTTTGATCGAGGTAGGCCTCTTTCTTATCTTGCACATTAGTTTATATAGCATACAATGAAATTGAGTTGATTTCTGTAGTCATACCTGTCTGTTGTGGTTTACCCTTGGCCATAGAGAATTTTTTCCCTCGTAACAGAAATAGCGACTCCACTAGGGAGAGATCTTTCTTCTAAGGGTTGAAGTACTTTTTCTTCTTGCATCGCTCTTTTTCCTTTGTGGTTCTTGTCGTATCACTGCTTGACAGATTCTTTTCACTCTGAGTTTGAGTTTTTATCCTTTCTTCCCTTGCCTGGCCTTGTTTTAAAGCCTGTACGCTCCTTTTGCCTTGACAGTCACGTACACACGCGTTCTGCCTCTCTGCAAGCTGTGTATATACACACTATTCTCTTGAATAGTCGCGTATACCACTTTTCCTTGCTTGTTTGCTTGGTTTAGTGACTGCTGGGTGAGTTTTGATGTTTGTTGAGCCTTCTTAGGGCTCTGTAGTGCCTGTTGAGCTTCTCTGGGTTTATAGGAAGCCTGTTGGGAGTTGAATTTATGGGTGTAGTCTTTCTCATTGTTTTTCATTTTTGGTTTGTCCTTGAACCCTGGGCTGTTTGCTTGACTTCTTGGTATTCTACTTGAGTTATTTCGTTTATACACAGTAGAATTTATATCAGGTTGCTTTTCGGTCCATGCATTTTATCGTTAATATATTGAAAATACAAAAAAATAGGCATTTTGCATTGGTTAACATTTATTATTAGCTTAGTACATTTAGAGAAAGATTGCATTTTACTTCTGAATTGCATAGTTGAAATTGAAAATTGCACTATTTTTATTAGCATATCAACCATTGAAAAGTTAAAGGTAGACTTTGCATTATATTCAGATTTATCTTTTGCAGAGTCATAACATCATGAGTTTCGCTTCCATACCCTTTTGAGTAATCACGGCCAATAAAATTTACGCTTTAAAATAAAATTGATTAGTCACGATTTTATTTTTAGGGTGCACAAACTAGCCTAGGATTTAGTGCCTTGGAATAGGATTTTGTGAGTAAACTTCTCCAAGGCAATTAAATCAACATATGTGTCTAAGACAGGGAGTTGAGAAGTCCATTGTATAATTGGTAATATCAGGAGGCTCCGCTCACACCGGAGTTAATCACGAGGTTGTGCGAAGTTAGTTGAAGGGATAACCCCTGGATACTCGCCTAGCGTCAGAGATATTTCTGTGGATTTATTCGTATTTGGGGATCTTGCTAGTACCCATAGCTCTATGAGAGGCGATGCTTTCAAGGTTTCCGGCTTTGCTACCCTGCCCATACAGTGATCCGGACTTACAACTGCTCGCATGTGCATCAGTTATACAATGGTTTATTAGTTGCTTGACTTAGGTATCTCATAGGTTACTTGCAGGGGTTATTCTGCTTGTATCATGGGTCAGATAGAGGTCATACAACACACAACCTTTATGGAGGATTACCTCTCTAGGGGGATCTGACCGACTGGTTGTTAAGCCCACGAGGGCCTCTATAATTGATTCTTTTACCTCCAAACTTTAGCAGGGAGTCTCAAGTCCCTCTTGGACGAGGCATACCTTCTTTAGCGAGGGAGGCCACTCAACCACTTTAGTTCGTTTGCATGCATATTGGCCGTTTGACTTTTTGGTATGCTCTTTTACCACTAGTTGGCCTTAGGATATATTTGTATTTTGTAGAGTCATAAGTTGTCGTGGAGTTGGACCAACTTCCCCGCCGGTCCTGTCGATTGCTACAGTTACCACCAGATTTCTGGTTCTTTCCTTCTAAAAGGCATAGAGTTTGTAGAAGTGGTACACACACATCCACCTTTCAAACTTGTGGTTCCTCAAGGATGAGTACTGAGTCTAGTCTTCAGAACACTGGGAGTTCTTCAACTCCCATACCCACTATAGTTAACGACAACCCTTTGACTCCTACAACCACCACAATTGCAGTGCCAGAGGCTTATACTAGTACTATGGCTCGGCCTGTAGCTAATGCTTCATCTCTTGCCTCGAACCCTTTTGGGGGTTTCGGTCACTCACCGGGTTACAATTTCCAGTCCATCCCTATGGCTTCTAGTCCATTTTCTTATGGTATGCCTAACTTCACGTCTCAGTTTTCAACTGCCATCCCAGCTGCTGGCCCCAACGCTAGCCTTGGACTTGGGGCCACTACACCTCCTTATACCCCTTTTCCGTTTGGTGGTTCTCATATCCCCCAAACGAATCCTAATTTAAGAAGTTTCCCTTTTCTTAACCCCACATCTAATCCTTCTACAACTAGATGGAACAACCCAGCTGGCGGACGAGTTTCACCTTACATCCCTATCTCCTCGGTGCCGATTCTGACCAATACTTTTGGCATGAAGAATCCACTTCAATCCTTCGGATTCCCACCTGGAGGAGGTCAGTCTTACACTTTGGGCAACCCCCAACCTAGATCCAATCCGATTGGGGGAAATTTTCAAAATCGTCAGCTCGGATTTAATCCGGTCGGGGAAAATTTTCATAATCCTTATCAGAACATTCCTGCTGGAATGATGCCCAACCCATATTATACAAATCAGCTCGGAGGAGGTCCTTAGAATTCCGGACAGGGTTTTGGTCTTAAACAAAATCCTGGATGGAATGCAGTTCCCAACGCACAATCTTTTGTGGGAGGGTGGGGCCATATGTCGCAACCCCATCTCCCTTTTCTGGCCACACTTAATTTTCCAGACTTGTCTAAGTTAATGAATGACCCGGTGAGTCATGATCCCACATGGCCCCCTGTCCCCACCAAACTTCCGTTAGACATTCCAAAGTTTGAAGGTAAGAATGGAGAGGACCCTGGTGATCACGTCACTACTTTTCACCTTTGGTGCTCATCGAATTCTCTGAACCATGATTCTATTAGATTACGATTATTCCAATGCACTCTCATTGGAGTTGCATCACAATGGTATATTGAGCTATCTAGAGGGACATACGGGTCATTCCATCAATTGTGCTAGCCTTTCTCAACCACTTTCAATTACCCATTCGTTATGATGCTGGCCTTGAACTTTTTTTGACTCTACGCCAGGGTGCCGACACTCACATCTCGGACCATATCCAGGAATGGCGTAGACAAAAGCGGTTGATTAAGACTCCTATACCCCCAACCTTTCTTCTAGAATGGTTCCTAAAGTCTTTTCACCCTCCTATCTTGAAGGACGTTGCTACTTCTGGGGTCTTCAACGAGGAAGAAGTTATCTTTAGAGCCCAACAACTCGATTTGATATACGCTCAGTTTGGGATGTTATATCACCTTCTTCCAGACGCACCACGACCAAATCACGATCTTAGACAGAATCCCGAACCTCATGCCGATGGCATTGTAGGGTCCGCCAATGTAAAGTCCATAGACTCGACAACGAAGTCTGTCAGAGGATCAACTTCATCTGCATCCTCCAAACCCACCCAATCGGCGGATGTACATTCCATGCAATCGTCGAAGAACCCAAATGGTGACCAGGAACCAGATGGGAATAAAAGGAAAGGTCGAAACAATCGTAAGGGTGGGAAGAATAACAATAAACCTAAGGACAAAGACAATAATGGGAGACAAAATGATAATGTTGGAGAGGGCAAGAAAGAGAAATGTAAGGTGAATTTTCCTCGTAAACTTTGTACCGATGACCTCCTTACACATTTATGCCCCAAACTCGTGGAGGCTGCGAGGCTTTTAAATCTACCACCTGCTGTGCTAACGAATCCATTCCCACACAACCAACACTTAGCCTTGAGGTCTTCGAATGCTGAAAATGCGTCCGGTGGAAGTCAAAACCCACCGTCGCAAGATGACGACCATGTTTGTATCAATATGGTCGACGCAAAAATAGATATAGCCACCCACTCTCGAGATTATAGCTCTTCAAAATCTAGTACCAGTCTAGAAGCTCCTCCTCCCCCTCCGGAGATGAACTTACAGATTGAGAAACCAGAGCCACCACCTCATATTCCAAAAGGAGTACTTCAGTGCTCTACCCACAAACCTAATGCTAGAGCCACCTAGAACTACTCTATTGTTGAGGATCTGAGCCAAACCCCTTGCGCGATGTCAGCTTTGGAGGTTCTCCAGACGTGTCCATCACAAAGGAATGCCTTACTTTCTGCCTTAGGATCTCTAGAACCTAGTGGCTTGAAAATTATCAAGTTTGATGTCACGGATGTGAAGCCTCGCTTACCCTACCATGTGGCTTTCCAAATCCATGTGGATTATTCCAAGTATACTATCAAATGAGTAGTTGTTGATGAAGGTGCTGCCACCTGCGTGATGTCCCTGGTCTGTTGGAAAGCTCTCAGTTCTTCGGCCCTTTCCAATTCGTCGAACATGTTGACTGCATTCGACGGTCATTCCTTCCTCCCTCATGGTATTCTCCCCGCCTTTCCAGTCCAGTTAGGTGGGAAGACGGTAGAGGTGGAGGTAGAGGTAGTTGATGCACCTCTCAATTATAACCTGTTACTAGGTCGCAATTGGACCTATGCTATGGTCGTTGTCGTATCGTTCGTCTTCCGTGTACTTTGTTTTCCTCATCAAGGGGAGATCGTGACTATCGATCAGTTATCCTTTGCGTACTCTAGTCCTAATGCATCTGTTGGATCATTGATCCTCGTGATCGACAATTCTCAGCCGACAACTGAGAATATCGATGTCGAAATGTATTCTTCCCTCATGGGTACTTTCGACTTCTCGACACTGATTCACCACGTTTACGCCATGTCTAGTAGGCTCGCTTCTGTAGGGAGGTCCATTCCTTTCCACACTTCCTATTTTAGTGATCCATGGACCCTACCTTCTCCAACTTCGTCGTGTGAAGGACAGTTGCATGTTGGCATGGCTATGCCACTATTGGCAGTGGATATTGCATATAAAGCTATTCTTGAGTCTTCCGCCGATCCTAATCCTGTTACCTCGCAGACAGACGAGGAGGATCCAGTTCTTAGGCCTGTTTGGGCCACCTCGCTATCTTGTTTGCATGATTTCCTAGATGAGACTTTGCCTTCGGATGAAGCCATCCTCGAAGACATGAATGGTTCTGAGAGACCTTGGGATGACATGCATCATCGATCTTATTTTTTTCGAAGTCTTGAAAGAATTGAGCAAGATGACTTTCGGTCTACCCCGAGTGAGATAGTCGGTCACACTGTAGTTCCACTTGATATGCATGACATTTATGCCGAAGGAAATATGGCGAGTATTTCTCCTACTGTCTCGATCAACATCTCTCGTACCCCTGGCAAGATTGAGAACATAAATATAGGTGCGGATTGTTCACGAGAAGAAATTATGATCTACATTGATGTCTTCAAAGAATTTCGAGATGTATTTTCTTGGTCATACGAAGAGATGCCAGGGATCGACCCTTGGATTATCGAACATGAGATTACAACTTACCCAGATGCTAAACCAGTTCGACAATGTCTTAGAGCTGTGAATCCTAGGAAGGCCCCTGCTATTAAGGCAGAGGTGGAGAATCTTCTTAATGTCGGCTTCATCTACCTGGTTCCCTTGACCGAATGGGTATCCAATCCTGTTCCCATAAATAAAAAGCAAGGAACCATCCATGTGTGTATGGACTTTCATGAAATGAACAAGGATTGTCCTAAAGATAACTTCCCCACGCCTTTCATTGATCAGATTCTCAATGAGCGTACGGGAAGCGAAATATTTTCTTTTATGGATGCATTTTCGGGCTATAACCAATTCCAGATCAAATCTGAGGACCAACACAAGATGGAATTTATATGTCCTTGGGGTACTTTTGCATACTGGAAAATGCCTTTCAGCCTTAAAAACGCTGGAGCAACCTTCCAATGTGCCATGACTTTCGCTTTTCACGATCTCAAGCACATAGTCGAAGCCTACCCAGATGATCTTGCGGCTCACTCTCGCAAGAGAGTGGATCATGTTATACACCTTTGGATAGTTTTTGAAAGATGTCGTTACTATAAAATCTGGTTAAACCCTCATAAATGCATCTTTTGCGTTAAGTTTGGTCGTCTCTTAGGGTTTTTATTTTCTGAGATCGGGATCATGGTAGATCCTCTTAAGGTTGAGGAAATACTTTAATTGCCTCCCTCGCACACAATTAGACAACTTCAAGGTTTACAGGGAAAATATAACTTTCTACGTCGGTTCATAGTGAATTATGCGAATATTACTAAGGGTTTCATGCACCTCTTGAAGAAGGAAACCCCCTTTATCTGGGATGAGCGAGCCCAGGAGTCTTTTGATGCCTTGAAGAAAGCCTTGGTATCGATCCCTCTACTGAAATATCCTGATTACAATAGCGATTACCTATTGTATATTGCCGCGTCTGTAGAGACGATTGGTATGGTTCTAGTTCAGGCGGATGATGAGCTCCATGAGCACGTCATATACTATCTCAGTTGAAATTTAGTCGGTCCTGAGCTTAATTACTCTCACGTTGAAAAGCTAGCTTTGGTTACCGTTCACGCAGTCCAATGCTTACGCTACTATATATTACTTTGAAAGACTACGGTGGTTGCCAATGTCAATCTGTTTCAATATGTCCTTACTAGACGTATCATCGGGGGAAAATATAATAAATGGATTGTCATCTTACAAGAATTTTATCTTGACTTCTTTTCGACCAAGTCCAAGAATTCACTATTTTTTGCAGAGTTAATATCTGATTTTCCATAATTAGATGAGGATGTTATCCATGTCGATTCGTTCACAGATGAACACATTTTCCTTGTCTCGTCGTCTGATCCCTGGTATGGAGACATTGATTTATATCTTCAAACCTTGAAGTTCGCTCAACATCACTCGCGAGATGATCGATGACATGTTAGATACCAAGCCAAAAAGTATACCATCATCGATGACACTTTGTATCGCCGAGGAGTAGAAAATATATTGCGTTGTTTCTTAACTCACGAGGAAGTTGAGTTAGTCCTAAACGATTTCCACAAAGGGGCTTGTGGTGGTCACCTATCCGGGCTTGTGACAACCCAAAAAATCCCGCGAGCTGGTTATTTCTGGCCCACTATCTTTAAAGATTGTATCAAAGTGGTTAAGAAGTGTCACCCCTGCCAAGTGTTCACTCGGAAAATGCGCTCGCATCCAACCACTCTTCACCTAGTCATCACCGTCGGTCCCTTCACCAAGTGGGGGGTAGATTTCGTCGATTGCAACCCAACTTTGGATGGGGGGCATCAACACATTATCATGGCCGTCAAATACTTCACTAAGTGGGTCGAGGCCATGCCTACCATAAAATCCGATTGGAAGACTGTAACCTTCTTCGTATTCAACCAAATTATCGCCCGGTTCGATATCCCGAGTGAGATTGTCACTGATCATGGCAGTCACTTTCAGAATGAAATGATGGTAGAACTAGCATCTAAGCCGGTGTTTAGACATGGTCATTCATACCCTTATTACCCCCAGGCAAATGGGCAAGTAGAGGCCATCAACAAGTCTCTCAAGACCATTTTTCAAAAAACTGTCAGTCAGAGTAATTCCAATTGGCACATCTTGCTATATCCCGCGCTTTGGGCATACCGAACCTCAGTTAAGACTGCCGCTGGTTTTTCCCCTTTTTAGTTAGTGCACGGTGTGGATTCGATTCGATCCTTCCTGTTGAATGTGAAATCCATTCTCTCAAGTTGGCAGTCGAGCTCCTACCTGACACTTCAGATTTAGAGCGATGCCTTGTGCACCTAGAGAGTCTTGACGAACAACGTCGAGACGCCTTTACAGCTATCGAGGAAAACAAGAAACATGTCAAGGTTCAGTATGACAAGTTTGTCTGTCCCCGGTTGTATGCTGAGGGTGACTTGGTTCTCTTATATGACCAAGCCAAAGAACCGCTAGGGGAAGGCAAGTTTAAACCCATGTGGCACGGTCCTTCCATCGTGCGACGTGTCCTAGAAAAAGGAGCCTATGAATTAGAAGATTATGAAGGGAATAAGTTGGCTGAGCCCAGAAATGGGCTCTACTTGAAAAGGTACTACGCTTGAGCCCTAGGCTTGGGCAGAACTCTTTGTATACTAATGTAAATTTAGTGTATATACATCTCTTTTCTCCTTTTTCTTTTGTCTTTAGCTTGCTTATCAAGTTTTCCCTTTGTTGGCATGTGTCAACGAAGTCTTTGGTCTACCTATGATTCGCAGATGGAGCCAGTCGTCATACACAGAACTTGGCTTCTGCTTCTTGGGTGGTTTACTCACCCGAGGGTCTACTGGTGTCTTCAGGTGGTGCATGCCTAGGGCCATCCACGAATAATGTGGCCAAATATAACACTGTCATAGAACTTTTGCGCGATGCTATCTCACATGGCATTCACTCTTTAGAAGTCCGCCTAGATTCCCAATTAGTAGTATGCCAGTTGAACGGCCGTTACCACGTGCGTGATCCTACTTTACTCCGTCAATTTTTACGGGTACGTCTTTTAGAATGACAATTTGATTTTATTACATATTATCACATTCCTAGGAGTTCTAATCATGTATCTGATGCATATGCTAACTACGTTTTAGATTGGCATTTGTCACATTAATAAAGCAAAGAAAACCATTAAATCAATGTACACATTGTAAGATATAAGTAAAGCCGAAGATCCTTTTTATATATTTCAAAATATGGTGTTTATATTACAAAATTGGGGCTAAAACCCTCAATACACATATACAACCAGTATACATATCCCATGACATCTACGCCTACGGCACCGGATGTATGTCATGGTAGAAAATCACGATGTTTGCAAGATGTTGGAAGAGTCATACCCATGCTCTAGGTACACCAACCACCTGTCGCTGCATGGCTTCAGGTAGATCCTCCACCTGAACCATAGGAATCCTCTGTGTCAAACGAGATAGGTTTCCCTGCACGTTTTGTAGGACTCTCTTTGCTTCTCCTCCCGCTGCCTCATCTCCACGGTTCCTTCGTCTATGTCGTAGGAATCCCTCTGGCCGTCGCGGACCCATGTTTGCGATTACACAAGTGTCTAGTTAATACTCAAACACCATCCCAAAAATATTTTTGTTCCTTAAATACAAAAATACAAAAAAAATGATATATATATATATCTATATATATATATATATATTACCTATATCACCGTAGGCAGCCCCTGGTGGAAGTGGCATATCAGGATCTCCTCGGAAATCAATCCCTACATAGGGATAGTCATCCAGCGCAATGATCTGCCATTGCCACCAGAAGAAAAAATCATCATTATAGGGTGTGGTCACCCTACCTCCCCCCTGTCGTCTCATGACCTCGATCCACCATACCATGGTTGGATCGCGTGTTCCTCTAGGAAGAACCTCCACTCTAGGTCCTAGACTTGGAACTCGCTCTAAAAATAAACTGCAAAGAATAGAGGCAAACCCAAAGATTCGCTTACTCCATTGTTTGCACTCTATCAACTGACCTTTCATATTGGTCAGCAGTGAGGTACACCAGTCGTAGACAGTGGGTCTAGCACACTCTACTGCGTAAAACATCAACGGTCTCGATACTTGATGCAACGAGGCCGAACCTATGATCCTGGTAAGCACAAGCACTATGATCTTCAAACTGAGATTACTTATTGCCCGGATGAAGACTTGACATCCCACCTTGGGAGTCCTTGCTATACAGTGGGCATCGATATACTCTTTGATCTTCATCCCACTCCCTACTCTGCGTGACTTGAGGTTCACAACCTCCCCTCGATGTGATAGACCAGTCAAGAAGTAGATGTCCTCTACTTTGATCCTCAATGGTTGTCCATCGAGGATAAAGCTTTCGCTATTAGGGTCCCAATAACCCACCAACATCTCCAATAACCTCACTTGGGCCCTCATTCATTTGAGAGCCCAAAATTTGTACAAACCACATCTTTTTAGAGCCGCTTGAGCCACCGGATCTCGTTCAACAGCTGCATCCACCTCCTCATGCTCTCGCTCTCTCCATTCCAGGACCATCCTGCAAATAAAAATCAAATTTTTTGAGTTAAACACCCTTTTTTAGCCGTTTGCGTACCCATACACGACCTTCTTTGCACACAGTCACGTGTAGGGCTTGATACACGCTCCCTGTGGTTCACACAGGGGCGTATACCTCGTCATACACGTGACCTTAACAAAGGAGACTCACGTACACCGAAAATCCTAATTTACGCCCTCAAAAACAAAAAATTGGAACCTAATTCAAAAATGTAATCCACTGAATTTAAAGAGGATGAGATGAAGAGTTACCTGATCCAGACGGTTCATGATTTTGTTTCTCAATGCTCCCGTAATCGCTGTTTGAATCTTGGAGGTATTTTTGGTCCAAATTGCACTATTTGGTAAAAGTCAAAATGATACAGTAATTTTTGATTTTATTACTATTTATAAGCTATTTTTACCCACTTTATATAGTTTCATGCCATTTTTTAATCTAATGGACTAATTCAAATACAATTTTGAGCTAGTTTGTTGTAGTTTTGACTCAATTTTCTTGCGGATTTCAACGTCATGATTGGTCGTTCGTCACCTCGGGCAGTTATTTTCATAACCTAGCATATAGGATAGGTATCCACTCCATCGTGCATTTTCACATTATCCTTCAAATACCGCCTTTTTTACGCCTTAGGTATGAACCCATTTGTTGCGACACAAAACTTTCCGTCTGTTATAAATAATGTCGCTAATAAATGGTAGAGACTTAGCAAACATGAGTTCCCTAGTTAGATCCCCTTTGTCATCTGGTGCCCATGCTGAGTTTTTCCTTAGGACCGAGAGTCCATTATAACCTGATACATGACTTTATAATGAGCCTCATTTCTCATTCATGCACATGCGACCTTATTCCCCGCGGACTCCCAAAAACGAGTCTTAGTTAAGCTCTTTTCCGACTCGTCTAAAAACTGAAAATATTGCCGAGTGATTTGTCCCTTTGACACTCATTAAACTGAATTTGAAAGGTCATGAGTCTTAGTTAAGATCTTTTTCGACTCGTTATCAAAAATGGAAAATATTGCCGAGTTAACTTGTCTTTTTCACATTCGTAAATTGGATTTGAAAAGATGTCTATTTGGCACAAGTTTACCCCTTTTTCACACCAAGTAGACTACAAGACATGAAAAAGGATATTTTTTGGCATTAAGTTGTGATTGCATCTCATGCCCTCGCTTGCAGTATTAAGCCTTTAGCCAGTTCTCGCTTTGCGTTATAAACCATTGCCTAAGCAGTTTTACATCCTCAACCAAGCAGAGCCTTGTTTATATCCTTCGCAATTTGACACCCTATACCCCGGAGGAAACATCACCCCGAGTGTCCATCTTCTGCATGCATTTACTTGCATTAAGAATAGGTACTTTCCACTACTGGAACTAATTTTTCTTACTTGCGACACTCGTTTCCTCCTCTGTATCATATCATTCATTTGTTATGAAAAAACAAAAAAAAGATGGGCGGGAAGGGAGTACTATATTATAATTGGCAGCAGTTGTGTCACCTTTGAATAGAGCACAAAATTATTAAGTCCTTGTGTCATCATAATTTTGGGTTTTAGCATGGCCTTAGGAAGTTGATCTCGTTACAGAGTTTTCTCTACCGACTGGTTACTTTTCCAGTGCCTATAGAGAACGTTATTGATGCCTCTTGCATCTAATCGTCACATCATTGAGTCTATGTTGCCGGAGTCCACCACATGTCTCATGCTCTTGTTCAAAGGAAGTCTCACAACCTGCGTCGACCACTCCTTAGAAATATTGACTTTTCATGTCGTCCATACCCTCAGTTTGTCTCAGAATCACATGATACTATGGTCTTATCATGTACCTTGGCCCTACTTGCATCATTGATAGGTCACCTTGAACCCAACAATCGACATTTCATCATTGGTCGTTGACTGGGTCGTTTCCCTTGTGTTTGACAAAAAGACATCTATTCACACTTTGAGATTCGTGCAGTGTCTTGGATGCCATTAGCCTTCTTGATAGTTTCCTCGCCTCTATCGACAGTTTTCATCATTGGCTTCTATTCAGAGGGTCTTTTTCATGTACCACTTGCATTTGATACATGTGAAAGACGCACAGGGTCGTTGGTTCGTGAACATGTTCTTCATTCGATCTCCACCAAATCATGAAGCTCATGCTTTGTTCCTTGTGTTGACTGATGAGAGATGCCTTAATGCTCTCCTTTCAGTGAGTCTCTTCCATCGACTTCAACTCATCTATTCTGGATACGAGACCTAGAGTTTTATGGGTACCTTGAGGCTTGCAGTCATTAGTGGCAGGCTCTCTCGCCATTGACAAATGAGAATACATTAATGTCTCTTGATCAATGGATTTCTCAAGTGTTCGACACCGACTCCTTTATTCACACTTGTAGGAATGTACTCGGTGCCTTAATGCCTACTTTCATTATTGGTAGGCTGTCTTGCATTTGTTAGTGGTATAGCTCAATGACCTATAATCAAACAATGTCTCATTATGTTTGACCTCAAATCCTTTATTCACGTGATGTAGACTTGCACCCTTGGCAGATAGTGTAGAAGAATTGAAGACATCACTATGTGGCCGCAACTTTCCTAAGATGTTGCTTCTCTTTCATTGGACCAACACCTATTCAACATTAGTGATCATGGGAGATCAGATTGTACTCCATGCTATACATATATCTTAAATTGATTTTGAGACTGGTTTCACTGGGCCTTGTTCGCGACTATGAAAACCTTTGGCATATAACCATAATTGTATCTGCCTATTCATGGCCACAGACACTTATTTGGTATATTTTTTGCATGGATCTACATTGTATTCTTGGCAACCATGTATGCAAAGTCAGTATAGAATGTAATGAGAAATCAAGTTCGTCCAGCTGGTTCTCTACCTCTCCACTCCCGGGTTATTTATAATGTATTTCAGCCATCACAGATACTCCTCTGATCTCACACATTAGGGGGCATCTGTTATAGTAAGATTTTCCTCACCATTGCTATCTTGCAAAGAGGGCCTTTTTCCATTTCCCTATGCAGACTTATCATCCCTTTTTTGACAAATCCAGAGATAAAAAAAACATTTTTCCACATATACGTGCCCTATCATCTATACAACAAGCATATATGCAGGCTGCTCCACCACAACCCGTGTACATCGAGATTTGTGCCAGAAAATACAAAAATGGAGTCGGGTTTCCATATCACGACAAGAGATCTTTGATCCTTGGCCTTCCATATACTGGAAACATTTCGACTCGGCCCTTCAGTTTCATTTTGAAGGCTATAAGAGCACAATTTCGAGCTATGGAAAGGAGGAGAAAGCATTCAACTTTGAGAGCAAAGTTGCTCTGGAGAAATTACTTGATATTGAGTCAGCATCCCCTTGTCCCTCAAGTCTGAACATAGTGTTCAACCCCCAAGATCTTTCCCTATTGTTGAGAGAACCTCATTGTATCTCTCTTTTGAGCTTGCCTTTGGTGGAGG
Organism: Picea mariana; assembly: GCA_032191745.1. Classification (NCBI taxonomy): domain Eukaryota; kingdom Viridiplantae; phylum Streptophyta; class Pinopsida; order Pinales; family Pinaceae; genus Picea; species Picea mariana. The sequence goes on along the minus strand of JASDQU010106949.1, from coordinate 335 downwards.
ATTGAAGTGGTGGAGACCCAGTTGGAAGGAACTTGGTTCCTTGGTTTCGAACCGTGCCGACACGAAAGTCTGTAATGTTGACACTTCTGTTGATCAATTATTAATAGAAATACTCCTTTCCCGTCTTATTGGTATTGTGCAAATATATGATTATTATCCATGTTGATACTGAGAGGGGGGTGAATCAATATCAAGTACAATTTAAAACCTTTTTCAACTTATACTTAAACCATTCAACTATATCCAATGAGAAATGAACAATAGTATAAGAGTTACACCAATACACCACAATACACCATGCACAATATATGAGAAATAATCAATAGTTATTGTTC
>JASDQU010106948.1:120925-143654 GCA_032191745.1 Picea mariana | reverse complement strand
GCCTAACCACTCATCCGATACTGCCCACCTCACTCTACCACCGTACCCCACTACCTTGTAAAACGTCACATCCATATCTACCCCTTGGCCATTAAACACCCTCCACATCACACACATCTACCCGTTGGCCAATCAATGTCATCTCCCATGATCGTTACTCGTCCAACTCAACACCTGCGCCATAACAAACACCCCCTACACCATTTTAACTCTGTTTTTCGAAATTACCACATTGTTCACTAATCCAGACACAGTCGACATCACCATTTACTATTTTCAAGCTAACTGCCACCAATTTCACCATCGATAGGCGCCATCAAGCAGGGTAATCACAAACTATACCTTTTTCCATCTTTGGATCTTCGATTAATTATGGCTCCCAAATCCAAATCCGCTAAAACAAAAGAAAAATTGTTTCTTCCTCCTCCTGTCGACCTGGATCGCATCCCCCTGGCTAATAAAGATTACCAAATTACAGAGCCGAAGTGTGAATTTGATTTCTTCGAATTACACTTCTGGCTCAAAGATATTTTCCTAGACGAGAGTGACGATATCGGACTCTGGGATTCTAATATTCCATTATATATGTTTCCCACACCTATCACTTCCCTGAGTTTTCCTTGAAGTGTCAAGCCCACTACCTTCCCAGCCAAAGGGCCATTGTGTCTTTGTCCGGTGAAAATTTGTTCACCATCACCCCTAAAAAAATAAACCAGATGATGCAAATACCCATAACTGATTCTACCAGCCCCTTCTCCATTGAAATTCTAACTGAACTCTATCAAAAACTTTCCTTTCCTCAAAGAGACCAGATATTTGAAATCGTCTTACCAGAAGATGCGCAGTTGCCTAAAAAGAACCCTCCCTATTTGTTAGGGTCCTAACCCACAGATAGATAGAACAATATATTCATATGTAATAAAGGTCAATATTAATAAGGCCTTGCAATAAAATAGAATAAGTTTAATGTAAGAAGACCTAATAGAAGATTTCACTTCTAGAAGGATCTTCCTCTAGATGCTTCTTTTGATAGACATATTTAGTATAAATAGGAGTCGAGGGTATGAGGACCCTAGCTGGGATATTATTGTAATAGAGATCTACTCGACTAGAGGTTTCCCCCTCGAAGAGGCCCATGAACATTGCTCTTAGTATCAAAGTGTTATTTTTATGTTATTCTTATATAATTTCAGTGTTATTGTGGTGATTGTTCTGGTTATATTATTGTTATTCTGCAATTTCTAGCATTTTATTTATGTTCTGCATACTTTTTATATCTGGTATACTACAAGTGGTATCAGAGCACTTTCCTCGGCAGAAATTGTGGGTAAATTTTTTTCAGGGTAGAGACGTATTCCGACATCTTTAAGCGATAGAGATATGTCGTTATGCACATAAACCCGTGGTTGAGGGATTCATACATGCAGGAAATACAAGTGGTACTTAAGCTCACATCTGTTGGCCACCCTTGTAACCCCTGTTGGTACCCCTTCGAGTGGTAGCGCATCAAACAACACCTGTGTACAAATCGACCTAGATTACATGAAGCCCTCTTTAGATAAATCGATCGGTCGCCTGACTGCTATTGTGCCACTGAGAACAACACTTGGGAAGATTCTTTTTAGTACCTAGGTAGTCGGGTAGTATGGCTAAGGGTACGATCTAGCCTCCTTAGTCAGTGCCCTGAGATATTGGGTCGAGTACTACTGTTGGGGCCCACGCATATATCAGAGAGCTATAGCACAAGGCAAACCCTTATCTGTAGAACCCTTGAATACCTAACCCTTGGGGACATAAACATAAACAAATTAAAACAAACAAGATCTATTGCCACGCAACTGTGTTCAAGTTGCCAAATCACTACACACTTCTTCCTGGTTAAGCATTTGGGCATTTCATCACTGCAGTATTCTTCAGACCAGAGTCTAGAAATTTTTGCACCATTATTTGAGACCTATTCCATTGAATTCATCTCTTCTCCCTTATCACATTCATACATATCATTTTTCAACAAAAATTTTTACCCCACCCGCCCCATTTCGGTTCCCTCGTCATCATGGCCCATACTCGTAGCCAAGAACTGGAAGCTCGCTTCAATACCTTGAAATCTAATCTCACCGAGACCCAACAAGAAGTCAAACAACTCAGTGTCAATGTTGCATCCATCAATACAACCATGCAGTTCTCAATCTAGGAAATCAAACAAGACCTGACTACCCAGCTTGAATCTCTTGTTTCGACGCTCTGCACAAAGCTCCATATCCCTACAAATAACTCTTTATCTGACCCACCTTCACATATTGAAGCTGAAAATTCCTCTCATTCCCATAAATTTCAACACCATCACTTTCAACGTGACCTACGCCTTCCATGGGTGGATGTGACCAAATTTGATGGCTCGGATCCCACTGGTTGAGTAACCCAAATGGAACATTATTTCTCTTTATACGACATTACATATGACTTGGCCAAACTCTGGTATGGTGTTCTCCATCTAGATCAAGAACGTTGGCAATGGTGGCAATGGAGAAAAACTTCCCGTCAAGGGTATATTTCTTGGACACACTTTGTGGTAGAGCTTTATGAATGCTTTGAAACTGACACCAACCATTTGGTCCGCTTGACAAAGTCGAAACAATCGGGAATAGTGGAAGACTTTATAGCTGCCTTTGAGCGCCTGGCTTTTCGGACAAAGGGCATGTCTGATGCCTTTTTCTGAGAGTGTTTTATCAGTGGCCTCAAGGATTATATTCGAGACCATGTCCTCATGGCTTGGCCTCAGATTTGGGTGGAGGCTACTGAAAGAGCTAAAGAAGCACACCAGGTTGTATCTTCTCAAAACCGGAAACCCTCCTTTATCCCTCGCACTAAACCAGTAAATCCCACTACTCCCTCCGCTCCACTAAAGATCCAAAAATTGAACAGCACTGAAATGGTTGAATGCCAACTCAAAGGCCTTTGTTATAATTGTGATGACAAATATTTCCCGAGCCACAAGTGTAAGGAACAAAATATTTTTATGGCCATCTCAGAGGATATTTCGGAAGAGGATGTTGAAACTCCCCTTGTGTCTGAGTCACCTAAAACCACTGACATAACCCCTCCCTCAGAGCCTTCTGAAGTAAAACTGGTCATTTCCCTCAATTCTCTCACTGACTTCTCCTCTCCCCAAACCCTCAAGATAATCAGTTACATCAAGCATAGGAAGGTCATCATTCTGGTTGATAGTGGAAGCACCCATAATTTTATTCATCGCCGCATTGCCTAAGAAACTCATTTCTAAATCCATGTTGTCAATAATTTCCAAATCATGATTGCCAATGGTAGTTCCATGAAATGTGGAGGGTGTTGTGAAAATGTGCATTTCCAAATTGGTGACTACCACCTGAAATCTCATATGCTTTCTATCGACATGGGCGGTTTTGACATTGTGTTGGGTGCAGACTGGCTAAGGACTTTGGGTCCCATTCTCATGTATTTTAAGGAATTAACCATGCAATTCGACCAAGAGGGCCACCAATATAAGTTCCATGGCATCATCGTCGGTTCATCTCAGATCATTAGTTACCATCGCATGGAAAAGATGCTCAAAAAAGGTCATTCTGGTGTTATTGCCCAACTCCATGCCATACAAGCAACAGAGACACCCTCGGTGCTGCAAGACCTCCAATCCATCCTTTATAAACAACAAGTGGTCTTTTGCACTCCCAAGGGACTCCCTCTTTCCCATGGTGTTCATGATCATTCCATTCCCCTTGTACCAGGAAGCCTTCCTCCCAATATTTGTCTGTATCGTCACCCCTTTTCCCAAAAAAATGAAATTGAGAAAATGGTCTAGGAACTCCTTAATGAAGGCATCATCTGCCATAGTACGAGCCCCTACTCTTCTCCTGTGGTCATGGTCTTGAATAAATAAGGTTCTTGGTGAATGTGTCCTGACTTCCGTGCCCTCAACAAACTTACCATTAAAGAAAAATTTCCCATTCCTGTCATTGATGACCTCTTGGATTAATTGAGAGGCACCCAGTTATTTACTAAACTTGATCTTCGTTCTAGCTACCACCAGATACGTATGAAAGAGGTAGACATTCCCAAGACTTCCTTTAGAACTCATGAGGGCTAGTATGAGTTTTTGGTCATGCCCTTTGGCTTATGTAATGCCCCCTCCACCTTCCAAAGCCTCATGAATCATGTCTTTTGTCCTTTTCTCCGTCATTTTTTCTTAGTTTTCTTTGATGATATCCTCATCTATAGAAAAACATGGACATACCATTCTTCTCATGTGGATCAAGTTCTCCATCTACTCTCTCAGCACCAAATTTTCCTGAAACAGTCTAAATGTGCTTTTGGTGCCTTAGAAGTCGAGTACTTGGGTCAAGTGGTTGGCAAGGATGGCGTCAGGGTGGATCCTAAAAAGATTGAAGCTATGCAAGACCAGCCTCACCCAAAGACTCTCAAAATCTTGTGTGGATTTCTGGGCTTAACAGGTTATTATCACAAGTTTGTTAAGAATTATGGAAAGATTGCAGCACCTCTCACTGCACTCCTAAAAAATGACTCTTTTACTTGGACTCCAGTCACTACTCAAGATTTTCAAACCTTGAATATGGCCATGTGCACCACTCCAGTCCTGGTCCTTCTTGATTTCACAAAGACCTTTGTCTTGGAATGTGATGCTTCAGGGAAAGGAATTGGTGATGTCCTTATGCAAGAGGATCGGCCTTTGGCCTTTACTAGCAAGAAACTATCTGAAAGAAATCTGGGAAAATCAATCTATGAAAAGGAAATGTTGGATATTCTACAAATCGTTGATTTGTGGTGCCCTTATCTATTGGGGAAATGTTTCCAAATTAAGACAGACCATCAAAGCCTCAAGTATTTTTTGTAACAATGCATTTCCTCCCCGGAGCAAAAAAAATGGGTGACTAAGCTCTTTGGATATGATTATGAGATCATTTACAAGAAAGGTAAAGACAATGTGGTTGTGGATACACTTTCCCAAAAATATGAAGATGATCCCTTTTTTTCTCTTTCCTTCATTGTACCAGATTAGCTCCAAGCCGTTCGCCAGGAATGGCTACAAGATCCCAAAAGTTTGCATTTGATCCAACAATTGTAGTCCAATGCTCCAACTTCCTAGGGTACTCTTGGCTCCATGATGAGATTTGATACAAAGGTCGTTTGTATTTAAGTAAACAATAAAAACTTAAATCCACAGTACTTTCTAAGCTTCATGCTTCACCTATGGCGGGGCACTCCGGGTTCACTAAAACTTATGATAGGGTCAAATGCTCTTTTTTTTGGGATGGTATGAAACAAGACATTTGTAATTTTGTTGTTGAATGTGATGTGTGTCAACACAATAAGGGAGAAATAGTCAAATCTCTAGGGACACTACAACCACTTTCGATTCCACTTGCTATTTGGAGGGATATCTCTATGGATTTTATTACAGGCTTACCCAAATCGGGAAATAAATCAGTCATCATGGTGATTGTTAATCGCCTTTCAAAGTATGCTCATTTTCGTGCTCTTCAAAACCCATTTACAACATCCATGGTGGCTCAAATTTTCATGGATCAGGTCTTCAAGCTTCATGGCATCCCGCATTCTATTGTTTTTGATCGCGACCTAACTTTCACCAACAATTTTTGGCAAGAATTGTTCAAGCTACAAGGCACCCAATTGCATCTCAACACATATTATCATCCCCAGATTGATGGTCAAACAGAATTTGTCAACAAGTGTTTGGAAACATATTTGAGGTGTTTTGCCTTGGAAAGGAAAAATCAGTGTGCTCAATGGTTACCCCTAGTTGAATGGTGGTACAACACTTCATACCATATAGCTACACGCATGACGCCTTTTGAAGCGGTATATGGACAAAATCCACCTTCATTTCTCTCATACTTACCTGGTGTCTCGAAGGTATAGGCGGTTGACCAAACGCTTACAGTTCAAGAGGCTATTATCCATACCGTCAAAGAGAATTTGGTCATGGCACAGAATCGCATGAAGAAACAAGCAAATCAAGGTCACTCTGAACATCAATTTGCAGAAGGGGATCAAGTGTTTCTTCGACAGCAACTTTACAAGAAAAATTCCCTCAAGGCCAAGCATTGTCAGAAGCTAGTGCCCAAATTTTATGGTCCTTATACCATTCTCAAGCGTGTGGGACATGTCGCCTAATAGTTAGCTTTGCCCAGTCATTCAAAGCTACATCCTATTTTTCATGTTTCATGCTTAAAGAAGGTTGTTGTAGGAAAATCTCCCTGCGAACAAATAGATTTCCTCTTGAGAGCTAGACTCTTAACTCTAAGAAAGAAGGTTCTTAACATGGAAACTGACTTCCTTTTAGACCTAATCAAGCTTATGAACAAAAGAGGAGGAAATATCATACCTTATGAACGTTGTTTATCCCTGCAAGGTTCAGGATGCGCTTCGATCTTGAGCTCCTTGGTAGATCCTGCAAGACAAACAAAAGTACAAACAACTTCCTACTCTATTGAGATTAGCTAAAACATAGATCCATCTACTATAGACAAACTTATATGGAACACGTACAAGTTTGAAAGAAATAGGCCAAGCATTGATTATATTGATGAGAAAAAAGTATTACTTACAACCATGGATGTAGTGCAACAGCTTCACCAAGCTCTCCTTGTCTGAACCCTTGCTTAAACAGTCCACACACAGAATGCCAATGCTCCAAATAACATCTTCCTCATGAGATCATAAGTTAGATGCTTCACAATTCTTTCCATCTCCCCTTCCTCCATGGAAATCCCTCATTATATAGGATTTGGAGGCTTAACCACCATGGAGAGGATCTCTCATTAGACCCACTAAGAAAGGGATCTCTAAGATATGTAGGGAGAAAATATCTCTTAAGGATTTTGGGGAGGAAATATCTCTTAAGGATTTTAAAGAGGAAATATTTCAACCATCCATGAGATCCTCCACCTTCCCTAAAAAATAGGAAACCAAATGTGAGATGGATTCTCACACTTAATTACTTTATTTTTCATGAATATTAATAATAATTCATGTGCACTTGATTCTCACACTTAATCAATTTATTTTCCATGAATATTAATAATATTTCATGTGTACTTGGTATTTTGGCCTTCATGTAATATATCCCTCCTCCACATTGACTAGGGATTGTGACATAGGTTATTCCATGGTGTCAAGGTGTATGAGACACTTATGTGACACTTTACGACACTTAGGGAAAAGTACCTAGGTGTGCAAATTTCATGTGTAACAGAATGCCCCCTAAAGTGTGAGGTCAGAAGAGAGAATGACGGCCGAAACACTTTACAAATCTTTAAAGCAAGGGTGTGGACTCGAAGAACCTGGTAGAAGATGCAAACAAACATCCAACAAATATTATGACATGTTTCAAACCCAAGGCAGGCATACCTATGCTTGGGTGATAAAGACTTGCAAGATATGGTCACCATAAAATACATTGCGGATCCATAATTATATTGATAAAAGGTATAGCCATAGAGGATACAGTGTGGATCTATACTCCTATGACCTGAATTGATCGTAGCCACGAAGAATACACAGTGGATATACGAGATGACAAGACATAGCCACGAGCAATACAAAGTGGATCTATCTGACAGTATATGTGTCATTGTTCAAGAGAAACTCTATCGCAACCTGGGCAAAGTACATATTGGAGTGATCACTCAACCCAGGGTATTCTTATCGATCCCGATGTAGTATGAATATAACCATGTGAATATATGTCCTGATGTCGAACATGGCAGAAACCACTTGATTACCGGTCAATGATTTAAACTGTTAACAAGCACGAGGGAGGTCACCATTGATGTCAGTGATTCCCAAGGTACTCTAGTACATTCCAACAAATGTGAATAGATGAGCTGAAATCGAACATCTGTGGAATCATCCGATCAAAGGTCAATGATGTAAACCCACTTTTGAACATGAGGAGGCCTACCATTGAGGCATGCAGGTCCCAAAGTACTAATTGGTTTCTAAGTCTAGTTCTTGGATAATGTGTTGAAGTCGACAGGAATAGACTCGTCGAAGGAGGGCCTTGATGTATCCCCCATCAACGATGCGAAACATACATAGAGATGTAATTGGTAGATCAAATGAACATGGACTAAAACGAGTATTGAAACAAGATATTTGTGATGGCTAACTCTCGAGGCAGATACTTCCCTTGAACACTGAGGCACGACAGCAGAAACATGACATGGACCAAAACTTGATGATGCAGTGGATGCTATGACTTATGTCAGGTGACCCAAAGGAGTAAGAAAAACTCAGAGGATTGGTTCAGTGCAGAGGTTCAGCAGATTAAGATGTGCGCAAAGACAAAGTGCCATGTTCAAAGGAGACTCTAAGAGTTACTGATATTGTTCTCAAAAACTGCTTGGCTTGCTTCTTTCAATTTTTTCCCCCATCCAGATAGACGAGTACCTCTTTTTAATTTAATGAGCTCGAGGAGGGTAACACATGCTCGATATAACTCACCTTCAGCAAGTTCCTCTTCCTTTGTTTAATGAACTGGAAGAAGTAAGGGTTCGGTCCCGTATGGGCCTGTCGATGTTTGTTTAACGAGTCCAAAGATAGAAAACTCGAAGGTTTTTCATGATTATAGAGTCTGGAAAAACACTTAAAAAAGAACTCTTTCAATTCCTTTTTTGTAAAGTAGTCTGATGAGACCGAAAAAGAGATAAACTATCGCTCAATAGATGTTTTCTTCAAATACTTTAACGAGCGTGAAGAGAACAAGGTTACTCGGCAATCTTTTCATGTTTAGGGAGTCTGAAAAGAACTTAAAGACGACTCTAATGTTGTCCTTTTTCGTAATGTTAGTCGCGCGAGGCCGAAAAAGAGATACATTATCACTCGAAAGACACCCTTTCAAACCCTTTTATGAGTGGGAAAGGAAGCAAGATCACTCGGCAATCTTTTCATTTTTAGAGAGTCTGAAAAGAGATTAAAGGAGACTCCAGGGGGTTCCTTTTTCGTGTATCCATACAGGTCTGAAAAAGAGATAAAAGTTTACCTGGATGCCTTCTCATGTATTTACAAGCACGAGAAAGAACAAAGACTAAGCTCGATATGCCCCCATGTTGAAATCTAGTGGATTAACTCCAGAATGATCATCAAAGGCTGGAGACATGCCCTCCAAGATTTAATTCATTCACTGACTTTGAGGTTGTCACCAATTTTTCTAGTAGGTGAGAGAAAAGAAAAGGGTGGATGAAAAGAAGGTTCAAGAGAGGTGACCCGTTCATTTTTTAACGAGCTTGAAAAAGGAAAATAACTATGCTGAGGGCCTCTGTTTCATTTTTTAATGAGCTTGCCACAAAGAAGAGAAACTATGCTCATAAACTCGGCTTGATAATGGCTTCCAAGAGAATAACGCTCTAGAAGGATACCATGTCAAGGGACAAAACTTGGTCATGGCTTCCAAGAGATCTTCGCTGGATGGAAGATAATCACTCTAGAAGAAACACATGTTGAGGGCCATGACAGGGGTAAGGAGATTAGGCTCCAATAACCCTACCGAATAAATCACCATGTCAACTACCGGATCCAAATCATCGGAAGTCGAAGACATTGGAGACGATAGAAAATCAACATCAAGAGGGGAGATAGACTGTATATCTTCCTGAATTTATTCACGAGGGGGAAGAAAAATGGATCGATGACAGTTATTATCCCGAGGTAACTGGTCAATGTGAAGCATTTCCGGAATAGATTCATTAGAAGGAAAAATTGGGGAAATGTAGTCGATCGCAGATGACAAGGAACTCAACCGTGATTGCATTGAGGAGCCGTCAGGTGCCAATAGATGTTGGTCATCCGACGAGGGAGAAATGGATTGGATAGAAATATATGATGTTTCAGCTAGACTAAGTGGCATGGTGTCACCTAGTGCATCGAATTCCAACGGACTAGGTACAATCCAAGGGTTAGATGATTCCAAAGATTGATAAGCTACGGTCGAAATCATATCGACAGTGGCAATATGATGTGTAGTCAGTGGAAGTGGTGTAGGGAAGGTACCCATGATGCTAGAATATTTTAGTAAGCCAACACAAACACTTTCATAAGTGATCTTGTGGTCTCCCAAGAAAGGAATATTGTTGGTAGCGGGAGCACGAGCATCGTTCGTGCAGAAATCCAACTGATCAACAGTGACAATTTTTCCCTGATGAGGAAATTGGACACATTGAAAAACCGACGAGGCAACAACATTCATAGCATAAAACCAACTTCTTCCAAGTAACAAGTTGTAATCAAGGGGAGAATCGACCACCTCGACATCAACAGTAATCATTTTTTCACCCAATTGGATGGGTAGGGACTGTAAAATCCCATGAGGATGAAAACCTTACCCATCGAAGGCGCGTACCATCATTGGGGATTTGTTAAGTGCGGGTGATTTTAAACCTTTCCAACAGGCTAAAGACATGACACAAGTTGATGCTCCCTCACCCAGAATAGTTCGGTGGATTTGTTGATTGTGAACAACAACATCAACTCGAAAAGAAAGTTGGTGGGAGAGTCGAGACGCATAATTTTCCAGGTTAAACATGATATGGTTGGATGAATCAGGATCAATAGCACCAATAGCAGCCAAGAGAATTCTACATTGACTAAGGCAGTGCTGTAGAACTTCTAACGCAGACATAACACACAGTGCTTGAGCCAAATCTTCAACAATGTTGTAGTTCTGGGTGGCACGTGAGCTAGGATTAAAGATATCTTTGTTGATAGTGCTCTTAGGAGGGCATAAGATAGAGTTGAACGTGGGTTTCTCAATCTCAAGTGGTCCATATAGAGGATTAATCGATGGAAGACTAATGGAGGACAGTGATGGATCCGGTAAAGTACCGGTACCGTTAGTGTCTTTTCCTTTGTCAGGGTTACCTGGTGTGTCGTATGTCTTAGAGAGAGTGGTCAAATTAATCCCATTAAAAATATAAATATGTGCACTCGACGAGGCCTCATCATGAGGATGGCTAGAATTACCCCCAGGAGAGGGAGTTTGAGCAACCATGGATTGTTGCTGTGGAAAAGGCTGAGTAAGCACAACAGGTTGTGACTTTCCTTGAAAAATTTTGGCCACTTCATTGCAAAGTGGATAGTCTCGAGTGTAGTGATTGTCACCACAAATGGTACATGGTAATTTTAGTTTCCGTTGTGTTTCCTTTTCAGTAGCAGGTGTTTGAGCTTGATTTTTTTCTTTTTCATTGTTATTTTTTGATTTATTCTTGGTCTTCTTCTTACCTCTGGATTGTTGTGAAGGGGCATATTGAACTGCATTCACCTTAGAGATCTGAGTTTGGGGGGAGGTAGAGGAGAGTGTGAGCGATTGGGAAGTTGATTGAGTGTTGACGGAACCAATAACGCCATCCGCATGAGATGATGATGACGTCTTATATGGATCATTATTAGCTCAAGCAGCATTCAGAAGCAAATCACACAAAGTACCAGATTGTGAATAAACCAAATCTAAGTACTGAGCCCGAGAAATGGCTTGTTCCTCTGTGACCACGCCATCCATAGAAACATCGCAAGCTATCAGGGGTAAAAGTGATTTAGTAAACCATTCCACCAATAATATGTCAGGAATGATTACCTTGATCATCCTTCGTCATCGCCTCCACTCATGAATATGGTAAGAGATATGCACATAGTCAGTTTGACAAAGGGAGATCAAGAGTTCAGTACCCGTCTCGTAGCGAATAGGTAGTTGAAAGTGCGTGAGGAAAGACATGGCAAGGGAATTGAAATTATGAAAAGAAGCACATGGTAGTTCAATATACCACTTTACTGCCGAGCTTGTAAGTGTTCGCTGGAAAAGACGCAAACGTATAGAATCATCCATGAGGGAGATTGATGAACACCACAAATGGAAATTCATCACATGGTTGTTTGGATCTTCACTAGATTTTCCGTCAAATTTCAGAATATCAGAAGGAAGTTTAGCTGGAATGACTGGCCAAATCGGTGAATGAAAAATAGGATCATTAGTTAACCGAGACAAGTCTAGGAGATCCAGAGTCGCAAGGAAAGGTAACTGTCGGTTAATATGTGGATGATACTAGTGCGGCATAGGAACACTAGTATGACCATAAAATAGGTTAGGTGGATAGTTGTAACCAGTAGGTCCTCCGACATACGATGGTTGTTGGCCAGGATAAGTAGGATTCGATGATGGATGAGAAACATTTGCATAACCCAGTGGGTTCTGAGCATTATAGGCCGGGTGATTTTCTTACCCATAAGGAGAATAAACATTTTTTCCTTGAGGGTGGTGAGGAGTAGATCCCAGAGGCGGATACACATTAGACCCATGAGGAGGATAAGGTTGTTGTCCTGGAGAACTCCAGGTGGTGTTTGGGATGCCCCCCAGATAAGGATGTTCGTAAGATGTTCCGGAAGGAACAAGATTTGATACTCCTCCTAGTGGGTTATGAGACAAGTGTCCCCGAACGTGGGGTTGAATAGAAGTGCCTCCTAAAGATACTCCCCCAGATTGTGAAGGGTGTCTAGCAAACGAAGGTTTCCCCCCTGCCAACGGTGGATTAACGACCGGGGTATGACTAGCAAATGGAGGTTTCCCTCCAGAAGGAGCATGAAAATGGGGTTGTCCCCAGGGAGGGGTAGGCCCGCCATAGAATGGTAGTCCTCCAGGAGGGAAAGGTTTGTTATATGGTGGTTTCCCTCCAGCCGGTTGTGTTTGGCTAGCAGGGGTCTGCATTCTCGGGTGAAAATATGTCCCAATAGGATCGTGTGGAACATGTGGAGGTGTAGAGTAAAATCTCGTAGAAACGGGGGTAGGGATTAAAGTGCTTTGGAGATGAGCAGAGGGGATGAGTCCAACAGTGGGATGGACTTGTGCTGACATAATAGTAGGGTTGATGACTTGATCGACTAGGTGACTCATGGTTTGACCGGACGGTCCTGTTTCACTAGGAGGGTCATGATGATAAAAGGGTTGTCGAAAGGATTCGAAATGTTCATAGAGATCGCATCCTAATGAATTCCTCCATACAGAATGAGCAAGTGTGGGATTGGTATCTACTGCGGTGCTAGGACGAATAGGAGTCCTATACTCATCACCAAAGATTGGTTCTGTGGATCCCATATATTTTTCAATAAAAGTTCTCTCCGGTAATCGTGGGACCTCTTCATCTATGACGTTCCCAAGGGAGTCTAAACAAAGAAAAAGTGGTTCGAGAGGGGTTATCAACACAGATGTAGTGTGAGGAGTGGGATTTTCAACCGTAACCAAAGCGCCTTCTGAGTTATCTAATGGAGGAGCAGTAACACTTCCAGCGTCAGATTGATTTTCTACCTCTCTACGGTAGTTGTCTTCTGGAGGGTGAGGAGGTAAGGGTTGATAGCCTTCCGGAGGCAGCCCTTACATCCTACATGATCGACGAAGACCTTTACCGTCTACAGGCTCAATTTTGGAGAATAACAAAACACACTAAAAATCTAGGGCCAACTAACAAAAAGAAACAACATACGCTAAAAAAAAAATCTAGGAATCAACCAAGCAAACAAAACTTCTCTCGATGATCATACTAGTTGGTGATGAAATCCAACGTCGCATGATCAAGTCAAGAAGGGGCTAGGATATGGTGGAATAGTTACAAAGGTGACCTACTTAACGGACTTTCACCTTGGTGCAAGCTTCCACGCAGTAATTGTGGATTTACCCTCCAAAGAGCTCGAGTGAGTTTGACCAATGTCTGTTCCAGGTACAGTGAGACTTCCCTTCACCATCACCTTGTGTAAGCACCTAAAGATTATGGAAACTAAAGACACCAATTCGTAGTGAGTCCCTGGGTGGGTACAGTCGACAGTTCGATCCGAAACGTATGGGCAGGATAACAAGTCTGAAATCAACCTGAGAGGCTCTCACACATAATCATGGGTATACCTTCAAGTGACCCCCAATATACGATCCGACCACTACAAATAGTTGAACCACGGAGGGATAATCTTCATAATTCGTCGGAATGCGACCTCGTGCGTAACCCCTATGTGAGAGGGGGATCCCAGAAAACCGATACGACAATTGGATTTGACTCTCCCTAGCTCAGTATGCTAATATTTGTTTTGAAAACTTTGGAGAGTTGTACTCATAGCCTAATACAAAGTGTTAATCCTAGTCTAATGTTGGTGGAATATCCTAAAAATAAAAAATGTTCTAGATAATTTTTAATTAGCATTCATTTTGCAGTCGTTCTTTACTCAAAGGGTGTATGAAAGTGAAATAGATGGAATGATGACTCAATTCCCAAAAATGCATAAAAGATGATAAGAAATCGTTTCTTTTCAATGAATTCCTATTTAAGGGAGAGAGAAAGAGTTGTTTTCACTATCAAACACTAATAAGGAATGTCCTCAATCAATTTGTTCTCAATCAAATCCAATGTAATGCTAAAACATTTCAGAAATGTCTTCTAATATGAAAACCAATCACTAAGATGTATCTTTGTTGTTTGTATGTGAATGATGATTAATTCAACGCAAAAATTGTCCTGCCAACTACCCTTTCAGATCAAGGAGATTCAGACAAGCATAAGCATATTTCGCACAAACAACACACCCTCTTGCTATGATTGAAACAAGAGGAAAAAAGAAAACAAAAGATAAGAAATAAAATAAAAAATTCACACAAAATAAAGATGCTTAAGAAAAAATGACCTCAAAGAACCAAATGAGATGATTCACAGATTTCTGATGCCCTTCACCAGAGTTCCCGCTCAATCAGATAAGAGAGAAGAAAGCATTGGATTGATTCCAAGTTCTCAACAATAGAATAGCTCAAAATAAGGAAGAAGGTCACAAAATCTGAAAAACAAAGTGATTATTTCTCAGAAAGCAGAGTGTTAAAGGTTAATAGGAAGAAGTATTGAAGCACAAAGAAGCTGAGCAAGGGAAAAAACAGAGACTGGACTTCAAAAAAGACAATCCTGGAAGGTTTTTTTGTAGAGGAAAAGGTGGTGCTCTGGTGTAAGGGGCACTAGAGCATTATAACGCTATGTTCAAAGCCAATAGGGAGCGCCAGTGCTCTGCTAACATAGGCAGGGGAGCGTTGGTGTCTTAAAACCCAGAAAATTGTAAAAAAAACCAAAAAATCAAACAATCTTTGTCGATCATAATGAATGTGATGGAATAAGGATTCAATCAGCATATTCGATCAGACATACAGGGTGAAAAAGGTCTAAAAAGAACAAAGGGTAAGACAAGGTCTGTGAGGAAAACTAAAACTTAAATTTTCGATTCGCTCCCCAGTGGAGTCACCAATTTCTGTTGTAGGAAAATCTCCCTACGGACAGGTAGATTTCCTCTTGAGAGCTAGACTCTTAACTCTAAGACAGAAGGTGCTTAACATGGACACTGACTTCCTTTTAGATCTAATCAAGCTGATGAACAAAAGAGAAGGAGGAAAGCATGTACCTTATGAATGTCGTTTTTCCCTGCAAAGTCCAGGATGTGCTTCGATCTTGAGCTCCTTGGTCGGTCCTACGAGACAAACAAAAGTAAAAAGGACTTCCTACTCTACTTAGATTAGCTAAAACATAGATCCATCTATTGTAGAAAAACTTATATGGAACAAGTACAAGTTTGAAAGAAACAGGCCAAGCATTGATTATATTGATGAGAACAAAGTGTTACTTACAACCATGGATGTAGTGCAGCAGCTTCACCAAGCTCTCCTTGTCCAAACCTTTGCTTAAACAGTCCACACATAGAATGTTGATGCTCCAAATGACATCTTCCTCATGAGATCATAAGTTAGATGCTTCACAATTCTTTCCATCTCCCCTTCCTCCATGGAAATCCCTCATTATATAGGATTTGGAGGCTTAACCACCATGGAGAGGATCTCTCATTAGATCCACTAAGAAAGGGATCTCTAAGATATGTAGGGAGAAAATATATCTTAAGGATTTTGGGAAGGAAATATCTCTCAAAGATTTTAAAGAGGAAATATTTCAACCATCCATGAGATCCTCCACCTTCCCTAAAAAATAGGAAACCAAATGTGAGATGGATTCTCACACTTAATTTCTTTCTTTTTCATGAATATTAATAATAATTCATGTGCACTTGATTCTCACACTTAATCAATTTCTTTTCCATGAATATTAATAATAATTCATGTGTACTTGGTATTTTGGACTTCTTGTAATATATCCCTCCTCCACATTGACTAGGGATTGTGACATAGGTTATTCCATGGTGTCAAGGTGTATGAGACACTTATGTGACACTTTATGACACTTAGGGTGAAGTACCTAGGTGTGCAAATTTCATGTGTAACAAAGGTGATGGGAACTAAGTGCCAAATTCAAACCAACCTTCCCGAGTTAGCTGAAGAAGGATCCATTTGGCTACAACCACAAGCAGTTTTGGACCAGCGTGACCGTCGTTTGTGTCAGAGAACCATCAAGGAAGTGTTAGTCCAGTGGAAAGATACAACTCCAGCAGATGCCACTTGGGAACCAACTACCATTCTACAACAATTTCCACATCTCAAGCCTTGAGGACAAGGTTGTTTTTAAGGGGGAGGACATGTTAGGGTCCTAACCCGCACATAGATAGAACAATATATTCGGATGTAATAAAGGTCAATATCAATAAGGCCTTGCAATAAAATAGAATAAGTCGAATGTAAGAATACCTAATAGAAGCTTCCTCTTCTAGAAGGATCTTCCTCTAGATGCTTCTTTTCATAGACATATTTAGTATAAATAGGAGTCGAGCGTATGAGAACCCTAGCTTGGATATTATTGTAATAGAGCTTTTCTCGACTGGAGGTTGCCCCTTCAAAGAGGCTCGTGAACATTTCTCTCAGTATCAAAGTGTTATTTCTATGTTATTCTTATATCATTTCAGTGTTATTTGTGGTGATTGTTCTGGTTATATTGTTGTTATTCTACCATTTCTAGCATTTTATTTTTGTTCTGCATATTTTTTATATCTGGTATATTACACTATCCTTCTTACATTATCTCAGTCAAAGGTAACCAAATAATTTCCACCCTATGTTTCCTATTAGAATATTATTCTGATGAATGGGTAGATGAACCCATTTTGGGTTTTCTGTCCATTTTCTCCACAGAAGAAAAAACTACAACTCAATTTAATTACAGTCAGTTTCTAGCTGACATTATACATGAACAATTTGTCAAGTTTTCCGCAGAGGGAATTTTCAGTTACTCTTCAGTACTGGTGTCCCTGTTGCTCTTCTTCCAAGTAGACAGATTCTCTTGTGCCTTTTAGAAATTGGATCAAAATAGGAACCCTCAACCAGTGACTTCTTGGACTTCACTAGTGAGGAAGAACTCATCCGAATTCAACTTCAAAAATTTCATTGATCAGTTTTACCATCCAATGGTGTGCATGCTCAGTAGAAGAATGGAACCAAGGATAAATGAGGAGGTCTATAGAATCCTTCACCTATCAAACTTAACCAAAACAGGGGACTGGTATCTCTACCAGAACCATACCGAGATCAGAGTTTATGGGTGTGAATTACCTCCATACAAGCTGCCAAAGTACCTTCTTGTCAGAATCTCTTCCTTGGAATACATCAGATAGATGATCAATTCTGATGACATCCACTTCGTGTCATTCAAGAAGAAGCAACAACTCATGATCAAGAGACAAATTGGTTCTTTCATATGTTACAACAAAGTTGCTAGAGAAGAAGCCAACAAACTCTTAAAAGAAATGAACTTCAGTTTGAGTTTCCCATGGAATTATGACCCCTTTGGCATTAGATCGGAAACCAGGCTCAAACATAAGACTTCTCCTTAAGCTCATGTGCCAAAAACAAAGGTAGAAAAGTTCATGAATCAGACAGATTGGCAGGAAAATACTTTTCTTGAGATAGAAGAGCAACCTTCACTTGCCAACATTTGACATACCAGCACTCAGGTGAAAATAGAAAAAAGAGCCAGGAAAGAGTTTTCACCTTCAGTCACAGAAGTTTCAACTGAATACTTCCAAGTTTACAAAAAGAGGACCAAGACCAGTCACAACCCAGAAAGGCTCAGAGAAGAAGAAACATAGCCCACTATAGTTATGAAGGGACCACATTCATCAATATTCTCAAGTAGCCAACACATAGTGTCTACATCCTCATCCAAAAAGAAAACAAACACCACACTATCAATTGAATCCTCTCAAGAGCCAATAGGATCAAACATTTTTGACAAATACAAAATGATCAAGTAGAAGAATGAACTTTCGAACAGTAGCACATATGCCCAATTTTGGATGCAGACATCCACATCTCAGCACAGATTACTTTCTACCTTTGACACAGAGAAGGGAAGGATGCACATGGAATTATTACAGGCAAAGGTCCCTCATCCAAAGGCAACTTCTGTTTACAATAAAACATCATTTGAGTTTGATGTGAAAGAGGTGCATCCAATAGATCAAATAGACATGAATAGGAAAAAATGGGAGATGATCTTCTCCACCTTGAAAAATACATCATTGACTGCTGCAAAATTGCAGGTGTCTCTAAATAATGTCCAATCCTAGTTAAATTTGGAAAATATATCCTCTTTGGCCAAGGATAATAAAATCAAACCCCTAGAGGAGTTGGTACCAAAGATCGATTATGATCCATCGAATGTCAAGGCAGTCGAAGAACTACTAAAGAAGAAAAATGCTGACATAGCATCTCTGAGAAAACAATTGAATCTTCCAACCACCGAAGATTCACAAGTAAAGGAAATGGTTGAGAGTGAAGGCCACAAGGAGGAGATGTTGAAACTGATAATGGAGCAGAATGCAAAGATAAGGGAGATAGAAGATGAGCTAGATAAGTTGGTTAAAGAGAAAGAACAGAGTGCGCAAATGGTTGTTATCCCACTAGTGGCAGTTCCTCTCACATGAGTTATTATAGTAGTAGCAACCACAATAGCAGAGATTCCATCAACCATTCCAGTAAAAGTTCCAGTTGCTTATGATAAGTTGGTAAATTCAATGGAGGACATGACCCTGCAAGGGGAAGAAATCAAAAGATTGCAAGAAGAGTTAAAAAACCTCTAGAAGATGAAATCCATGTTCCAGGCTAGATATAATACAAAGATGCATAAATCACAAAGACTCAGCCAAGAAATAGAGAAGCTGCAAAAGGAGACTGTCATGGCCAAGACACTGTCTGAAGCTAAGGAAAACATCTGGATGGACATCAAAGGGTCAATGGCAGAGATATGGCCATTCATACAAATTGTTTTTGAATAACATGAACTGGTATAGAAGGCCAGACAAGAAATTGAAAAGATAAGGGAAGAATTGGGAGAGAGGCCTATAGAGGCCACTGTACTCATTATTTTCTTAAACTCCAAGACCAAAGAGGAGTTAGAGGCATTGAAAATTGAAGATAGGACATAGACCATCCTTGAGGTCAAGAAGGTTTTGACCAAGAAAGGATTGATGTTGCAACTAGAGGAGAAAGCTCAGATGATGGACATTGGGGTGCAAAGAGTTTTTAGCAAGGTCGACACACTGCACAATAAAGGGCTTCCAGGACTACAAGTGATAAATGATAAGCTCATCACTCTGTCAGACTACAAGCAGAAGATCATCACAGTGGAAAAGGATGGTTCTAAATTTGCAGGCATACAAGGGAGCATTATTGGAAAGGATTTCTTAGAAACTTTACAGTTGGACCTGAGCATCCAATATGATATAAATTACATTTTCATCACAAAGCCTACTTTTTCGAGGTACACTGAGATGGAAGAAACATATAGAAAGTTACTCAAGGTTTCCATCCCTAATCAAAAGAGTTGGGAAGACCTATGTTCTTTACTTGAGTAAAGGTGATGTGGATTTCCGAGTTAGCATGAGGAAGATAGTCAAGTCAAAGTGATGAATCACCAACTACTTCCCTCAGAATCAACATCAAGGATTTGAACAGATCATCAACATTCCTATTATTTTGTAATTTGTAATCTAGTTAGTTAGATTTTTCCTCCACAATATCCTAGCCATTAATGATCGGATCAGATGTAACTATTGTATAAATACTTCTCACTTCGAAGTATTGAGGGTTGATTTTTGCACCCAAGGCTCTATCTGTGTAATATTTTCAAAAGGATCGACCAATAATAAAAAGGCTAATTTCATAGGATTCTTGTGTTTGAACGTTGGTGATGTTTATCTTTCTCTATTAAATGTTTACCTTTCTCAGTATCATTATGTTTTCAGATTCTAATCATTAAAAGGAAGTTAATGAATAGAATTTGTTTTGTGCACTCTATTTCTGGTATTATAACGATCTACATGTTATTCATCTGATATTAAGTAAAGAAATTCTTAACTGCTTCTTTGCTTGGTTGATTTTCTCACCTGTTCTATCTTTTTCATCCCATTTAATTCTATTAGATCTAGCGTTTTCACTATCTTGCCTTGTGAAGGAGCCTTATAAAAATTGTATCTGATTCTAATATTTAATACAAACCCCATAGCCCAATGGAAGTTTAATGCAATTCATTAGCCAATCTTATAAACAAAGAAAAAAACTCGGATTATTTTAACTAGCCTCATATCTAAAACTTAGACAACTCTAAATCATACAAAGAGATCCCTCTCTAAGACTAGCAGGGCTAGATCCCAGTTTCAAAAGTGGTTTTGGTAAGCTACCTCTGTCAATTTCTTATGCCCTTTACAACCTCTGAGAATTACATAGTGCTAACACTGTGTAGGGTCATCTTCAAGGAGAATCCCATGAAAAATTTGAAGGATGGCGAGGGTTCTAGTCAGTGAGGTTCGCGCCTAGACAAAGCGTTCATCATGCAACAATTCCAACAACCTTCCATCTAATCGCCTAGAGGTTTTAATGACAAGATGAACTCACAATGAGTTTATAATTTCTCTCCGGTCGGAGTATTAGAAGGATCCAACGACTGAATGCGCAGGCATGAGATAATTCTCGAAAATATAAAAATATCTTAAGCAACTCGACAACCTATCTCCACCACATGTCATTCAAGCATCGAGATCAAGTTCAACCACCAAGTGGTAGGCACGAAGACCAAGTATCAAGTGCCAAGCCACCTAGGATAGGCCACGAGGAAGCCCACAAGGACATTAAAATATCTACGTGAGAGGGGGAAATACTCTTCACTAACCATTCCGTTGACACTGTGAGTCCAGTAAAGTATGCAAGCTGAAGTTTCGCCACAGAGTAAAATGAATGGTTACACAGTAAACTAAATCATCTAAAGCCCAGAATGTTGGGAACTAGACAAGGAGAGTCGAAATGGGTTTAAACATAAATCTGACTTTCTTTTAACTCTCATAGCAAGGGGATCTTGCCCAAGGGAAAAACAAAAAGGTTTAGTCAGTAATTCCAGAATTATCTTCGACATCAGAACGATGGGATCTCACCAAAATAAAAAAAAATGAAAAGGTTTAGACTGTGTTCCAGAGAAATGGTTCAGGATGTCATTTCAAAAGGTGAACCTCTAAATAGGGTTAAAAGATTCCTTTAGGGGTACCAAGCTTAAGGGGACGAGCTTCGTTGCTCGCGGAAATATGTTTGCAAGCATAGGTTTACACTGTAAAGGTACAACAGAGCAGCACACTGGTGGCACTCATGGAACCATGACTCCATTGATATTTTGAATAAAAATATATAATGCCACAATAATTCGTTCTCACAGGGATAAAGGTTAGAATTTCCTGTGGATCAATCGATGAGAATCGATCAGGTTAAGAATTTTAGTTATCATAAAACATCCCTTTAACAAGCTATGGAACTCTAACATTGCAGAGAACCTATTATCGCCCTATAAATTATAGGATCAACTGGTGACTGGGATATTATCTGTCTCTAGTGTTTTTGTTGACAAATGATTTTTCATTCTGCAAATAATTTGAAAGAGAAAAAAGAAAGAAAAGAAAATGAAAAAGAAAAAGAAAGAAAGAAAAGAGGGCATAAGAGAATTGAAATAAAAGCCCCATGCAATAATAGTAACTTGGTCCATACCTTTCAAGCATGGCCAAGTTCTTTTTAAATTTGAATGTTGATAGGGTAGTGAATGAATTTGGCTAAACAGTTTAATCTTAGCCAAAGTGTCCAGGTTAGATTAGTGAATAAATCTGGACAGACTATCTAATCTTGGTCAGATAGCCCCAGGGTAAAGTAAATTCTTAACCCAACAGTTTAATCTGGGTTAATTGTCATAGGAAACTAGGGTAGAACATAGGTTAGTGGAAATGTTCCTTCGTTTTAATAAAGCCATCTTGATGTAAGTGTTGCACCATGTTTCAAATGCCTAAAAGATAGTTTGTTCAAGCCCCATGGTGGTCTCTACTTAAAGAACTTTAAAAAAAAACCCATAAAAACACATTCATCCTAAGTTTTTCTAGTGCATGTGTTCTCCGCTCCCCATTTATGCTCCCTACACATATCGACGGTCCCGATCGCGGTGCCCAGATCTATGGTGAATAGAGCATTACGGACCCCCCCAACCCTTATGTTTTTAACCAGGGGGTCTGAAATCGCTGATAACATTTGCGCGCATCTAGACAGCCCAGGGTTGAGCACTTAAATCAATGGTCTATATTGGATTTCGAACCCCCCCGTCCATTCTACCTTTAATGGAGGGGGGGGGGGTCCGGAATGAGTGATAAAATATGTGCTAAGATATGCGGCTAGGAAACGAGCGCA
>JASDQU010106948.1:91865-120833 GCA_032191745.1 Picea mariana | reverse complement strand
GGGGGGGGGGGGGGTCTGGAATGGTTATCTCCCTCTGGCGGGCCCTTTTTCATACGTGGCGTCGATTTATTGCCCCGAGTCCCATCGCCATCTGCTATCTGACAGACCCCCGTCACTTATGGACGTCACCTTCCACTTCTTCCTGAGTTAGTCACATCCCATAACTATTGTCAGTCCCCTCCCCCCTTTCACTCATGTCAAGCCCCTTATTACGACTTTTACCTCCAATCACTAGCCACCACGTCACCTGTCCGTATCCTTCAGCCACCATCACCTGCCATCTCACCCCCAAATGACCCGTTGTCCATTTATTACTGAATAACCTATCCATTATCCAGTTGACCTGTCTCTCGCGCCCAACCGACCCTAGTTTAAATAAAACTACCATTATTTCCCTTCCTCTTGCTTTTCACCCATCGCACCAGAGAAATTAATCGCTTACTCCTCTGTTACCTCCCGTTTCCCTCATCCACAGTCAGTCGCCCCCACCAACGTTGTGTTTATTGCAGCTACTGTTGCAGAGATGGCGCCAAAATCCAAACAAACAGAAGGAGAGGAGAATCCTTTTCTTCCACCTCCTGTCGACCTAGACAAGATCCCACTGGTCGAAAAAGAACGATTTATCACAGATACCAAATGCGACTTCAATTTCTCAGATCTCCAATCATGTCTCAAGGAAGTTTTCCTGGACCAGAGTGATGAAATTAGACTCTGGGAGTCCAATTTACCTCTCTACCTTTTTCCCTAGATCCACCATTTTCCCGAGTTCGCGCTTAATTGTCAAGCCCACTATATTCCCGAATAAAGAGCCATCATCTCCTCATCCGGAGAAATCCTTTTCCTCATCATGCCTGAGTCCATAGACCAGATGATGCAAATTCCCCGTGCCAACTCTGCGTCTCCTTTCAACCTGGAAATCCTTACAGAGTTGTATCAGAAGATGACTTTTCCCCAAAGAGCTCAAATATTCAAGCTTTTCCTTCCCACCTCCGCTCAATTCCCTTCCAAAAATCCCCCTTACCCATCGTCCATGTTCTCCACTAAGGGAAACCAGGTCATTTCTTCCCTTTGTGCTTTGTTAGGGTACTATTCCAACCAGTGGGTAGATGATCCCATTCTAGGTTTTCTATCCATTTTCTCCACTGATGAAAAGCCCACCACCCAGTTTGATTTCAGCACCTTCTTGGCAGACAATATTCACGAACAATTCATGAATTTCGGCACGGAAGGCATGTTCAAATATTCATGAATATTAGCCTACTTGTTCTTCTTTTTCCAAGCCGATAAGTTTGCATTTTCCATGCAGAATATGGATGCAGATGGTAGACCTCAGGCTGTCACAGCATGGACCTCCTTGCTAAAGAAAAACTCCATAGAGTATAGCTTCAAGGCGTTCATCGATCTGTTCTACCACCCCGTGGTAAGAATGCTAGGTGGCAGGCCTGAGCCTCGAATAAACGATGAAGTTCAGAGGATCCTGCACCTCTCGGACAATACAAAGACCGGGGATTGGTACCTGTATCAAAATCATACCGAGATTAGAGTATACGGGTGCGAGTTGGAACATTACAAACTTCCCAAGTATTTGTCGGTCAGAATCTTTTCTTTAGAGTATATAAGACAGATTATGAATTCAGATGATATTCATTTTGTATCTTTGAAGAAAAAGTAGCAGCTTAGAATCAAGGGGCAGATTGGCTCCTTCATCTGCAACAGTCGTGGCGTCGGGGAAGAAGCGGACCGGATGCTGAGAGAAATGAAGTTCTTCCTTAGTTTCCCATGGCATTATGATCCATGCGGGATCATCTCAGAAATGCGGGTGAAGAAAAAAAATATCCCTTATGTTCATGAAGTTAGGCCTCAGGTGAAAAAATTTGCAAATCAAATAGTATGGGTGCCTAACACATTGATCGAAGTGGAATAGCAGCTTCCCCCAACTACTGTGCCACCAACGACCACGCCACAGGTTCCAAAAGAGAAGAGGAAGAGGCAGGATTTATCTACGCCTGTCACTGAGGTATCTTTCGAGGAGTTCTAGCTGCACACTAAGAGGCCTAAAACTTCGTCAGTCCTTGGCCCGACAGGGGAAAAAGAAGCCCCGCCTACCATAGTGACCAAGTCTGTTATTCCACCCTTCGGTTCGAGCCTCTATAAGGACATTACCCCAGCATTACCGAAGAAATTCACAGACTCCCCCTTGGACACTCAGCCAAGAAAGACTGGGCCCAAGTTGAGCATCTTCGAGAAGTACGAGCTGATAAAGAAAAAGAACCAAACCCTTACCAGCAGTACTTGTGCTCAGTTTTGGAAGCAGACGTCGACTGCGCAACATTGGCTTCTGTCTGCATTCGACACAGAAAAGGGTAGAATGCACATGGCCTTCCTCCAGGCACAGGTACCAGATCCCAAGGCGATCACCGACTACAAGAGGGCCACCTTCGAATTCCAGACGAAGGACGTGCACCCAACCGATCAGATGGATCTGCACAAGCAAACTGGAGAAATGGTTTTCTATACGTTGGCGCATGCTTCTGCTTCTGCAKCCAAATTGCAGGTGTCCCTGAACAATGTTCAAACACAGCTCAAAATGRAGAAGATTTCATCCTTCGAAAAGGACAATAGGATCAAAACTTTGGAGGAGTTGGTCCTCAAKATCAGCTATGACCCTTCCAACGTCAAAGCAGCGGAGGAAATGATAAATAAGAAGAACGCTGATATAGCATCCTTGAGAAAACAACTGAAGCTCCCGCCCATAGAGGACTCGCAGGCGAAGGAGATAGCAGAGAAAGAAGGCAAGAAGGATGAGATGCTAAAGCTGCTCATGGAGCAGAACGCACAGCTTAGAGAAATGGAAGCTGAGATGGAGAAACTGTTAAAAGAAAAAGAGCAGCTGAAACCAATGGAAGTCATTCCATTGAGTGTTATATCAATTGCAGGAGTAAGCACAACATCAGTGACAGCAGCCATGTCCATGACTCCATCGACATCTCAGGAGAAGACAATCGATCTGGCTGAGTCCATGGAAAGGATGAACCTATAGGAGACAGAGATCAACAGGCTTAAAAAGGAGATTGAGAACCTGCAGGAACTCAAATATTCCTTCCAAAATAGCCTATCCAAGGAAAAGAAGGTAACAGAGAAGATCAAGCAGGAGTTACAGCAGCTCCAGAAGCAGACAGTGGCAGGCAAGACATTGGCCAAAGTAAAAGAGAGTGTATAGACAGACATCACTAAGTCCATGAATGAAATATGTCCAATGATCCGGATCATGTTTGAGCAAAATGAATTGGTCCAGAGGAGCAAACAGGCCATCGAGAAGATCAGAGTAGAATTGGGGGAGATGCCCACACAGGCGAATGATATCATCAAGTTCCTCAATTCTAAGACCAGAGAAGAGATAGAAGAGTTGAAGATCGAGGACAGAACAGAGACCATCCTTGAGGTCAAAAGAGTTTTGACCAAGAGAGGATTAATGCTTCAACTGGAAGAAAAGGTTCAGACCATGGACCTGGGGATACAAAGATTCTTCAGTAAGATTGAGGCTCTCCAGAAGAAAGACCTACCTGGTCTGAAGGTTATTAATGATAAACTGATGACACTTTCGGATTGCAAGAAGAGATTGTCTGAGGTGTCTAAGGATAGTTCTAAGTTTGCAGGGATTCAAGGGAGCATCACTAGTAAGGCATTCCTTGATGCCCTCCAGTGGGACATCAACATCCAACACGAGATTCGATACATCTTCCTCACTAAGCCCACATTCTCCAAGTATACAGAGATGGACGAAGTGTATCGAAGACTTATCAAAGTCAGCGTGTCCAGTTAGATGGGGTCATGCAAAGGCTTCATCAATGGTCTACCCAGAAATCAGGGTGCATTTGCACCCAGTCATCAAGCAGTGCCTAGATTTAGGAAATTTGTTAATTCAATTAGGCTAAAAATAGATTTATCACGTCCTGGTCATTAACGACAGGAAAGTTTGTAATTTGAGTTATAAATACTTCATCTTTCGAAGTATGGAGGGTTGTTGATCTTCACACCCTGACGCTATCAGACTGTAATATTTTTGAAGAGATCTTCCATTAATAAAAAGGAGGCACTTTTACAGGATTCTTGCCTATATTCACTGGTGATGTTTACTCTCTAAGTGGAATGTTATTCTTTCTTTGTGATCATATTTTTTTCTGAAACTAATATTTAAGAGTAACGAATGTTGCAGGATTTATCTTGTATACCCTGTTTCTGACTCGAAATATTTTAGTGTTTATCTTCTGGTGTTTTCAATTAAGAAATTCTTAACTGCTTCTTAGTTGAAATTAACTTTCTCATCTTTTCTTCTGTCCATCATTTAAGCTAGTAAAAGATCCAGTGAGTATATTACCTCGCCCTGTAGAAGTCTTCCTTCACATTTCTAGTTTGTATTTCACATTTTATTAAAACACAGACCCCATAGCCAAATGGATGTGTAGACTGTCTCAACCAATTCAAAAAACATTTTGACAACAAAACCGACCTTTTCTTTACCTAGCCTAATATCTAAAATTGGAAACATAGCTAAATCTTATAGAGAGATCCCTCTCTGAAGTTGGAAGGGCTAGATCCCAGCTTCAAAAGTGGTTGGATAAAGTTACCTTTGTAGATTTCTTTTGTTCAACCTCTATAAAATTTACCAAGTGCTAACATAGTAGCGACCATACTGGGGAAGAACTAAAAATTGATAATTTCATGTTTTCTTTTACCTAAAAAGGAAGATTGTTCCATGGAATATTGCAAATTTGAGAAGAAAGTAATGTTTAGAGGTTGATTAAACTTTGTACATATTATTTTCGGACTCACAAAACTAAATATATATATATATATATATATATATATAAACCAAAAAGAATTATGGCTCCCAAGAAATTTCATACTCGATCTCATCCAGACCCAGAACCTGCAATAGTGACCGATAACCCCGAACAGTTGCTCAGGAAAAAGACCTTAATTGAAGGTTCAGTGAGTCATATTCCTCTTCATTAGTCCCTTTCCTTTTCAGGGAAACCTGTTACCTCTCAAAACCCTGACCTTGATACCTTTCTACATCCAAGCCTGGTTAGAACACGGTCCGATAGTTTTGTGACTGGAATCATTTTTGACCCAACTGTTTTGCAACCCCGAACCCACGAAGTTCTGTCTCCTACAACTAAACTGCAAATCACTCCCTCAGTGTTATCCAGTCCCTCCTCGTCCTCGTCTTCAATCGCTATCTCGTCGATCATCCAGGTTGTCGTCTCACCTCCTCCACCCATCATGGCAGCTCGATATGCTCCTTTGGTGTTGGCTGCGCCTCTACATGCCATGCCCCAAGACTATCAAACAAGGCTTCCACAGTTCGATGCAACAGGACCTTTGAGCGCACAACAACATGTTGACAAAATGAATGATTATTTCGACTTGCAAGAAGTTGATGAGGCTGACGTTCAAATGAGATTGTTTGCCCAAATTTTGACAGGTGACGTCAAGAAATGGTACAAAGATTTACCTACCACCTTAGTCCTTGACCTTGTCGCATTCCAAAGGAGTTTTCTTGACAGATGGGAGGTAAAGAAAAACCCTCTCCAAATATTGTCAAAATATGAGAATATAAGAAGAAATCAAGGTGAGATGGTACAAGATTACTGCACCTATTTCAATAACCTGTACAATGCAATTCCAGCCGAAATCAAACCTCCACAGGGCCTAGCGTTGATAAAATTACCAGATGGCTTTGATGCCGATATGTCATACCAACTAAGAGAAAGAAATTCTACCACCCTAGAAGACATGCAGAAAAGTGCTATAAGTGTGGAGGCCAATTTGTTGGCAAAAAGGGCACGTCATAGGTCAGAGAGGAGAGTCACAATCAAAGAAGAACCTTCCACGTCGACCTCAGACTCCAAATTGGATTCTTTGGCCAGTGCAGTGGAAAGAATGATGGAAATACTTACTGTATCGGACAGAAATCCTCCAAGAGAAAATCCACCAGCTCCTCAGGTTCGGAACCCTAATTTTAGGAGAAACCCTCCTCAAATAAGACAGAGAGATCCTAGGGATCAAAGAGAGCAAAGGGGTCCAGATCAATAGATCAGACCTCCTCTACAAGAAAATTATGTTGATGAAGAGGAGGAAGTAATCGAAGAACTGGAGGATACTCACATAAATCTCATGGGCATTCACGATAACGAAGCAATTTTCCTTACCCAAGAAGAGCAAGAAATTTTTCTTCTCAACCAAACAAAAGTAAGAGAAGAAGCTGAAGATGCAGAACAACAGGCATTCAAAAATTCTGTTTTGGAGGTACACCGACAGTATAATCTGCGGAGTAAAAATATGGAAGGGAGTTCCCCAAAAAAGACGATTGAAACGAAGAAGGTCACCGAAACCAAGAAGACCTCTGAGCCATCTTCCGAGAAGATTCCTGAGAAGAGTGTTGCTGAAGCTCCTGCGAAGACAAACCTTACTATTCTGAAAAGATCATCATAGCCCGAGGTTTCACCTGTTGACCCACCAAGTACTTCTGGCTAGAAGAGCACAGTGGACAAACCAGAATTGATGAGCCAAGGCAGAGCTCCTACACCCTTTAGCCCTGAGGGGGAATTAGCCAAAGTAAAAATTCCCATCCCACTTTTTGAGTTGATGAACAAAGACGTTTATCATTCACATGTGATTAAGGCACTGACCATTGAACCTGTCATAGGCATGAAGGCCTTAACCATTGGATTAGCAAATCATTCAGACACTGTGAACCTTACTGATGATCAACCCGAACTTCTGTTCAGACCTGAAGTAGATGGTCGATATGATACTAGGGAAGTCGCTCCTTTTTACATCAGTCTAAACATACATGATCTGATATTGCATAACGTTATGCTGGATTCAGGTGCTTCCCACAATCTGATGCCTAAAGCAGTAATGGAGAAACTGGGACTGGAGGTCACCAGACCTTACAAGGATTTACACTCATTTGACTCCAGTAAAGTTAGGTGTATTGGTTTGATCAAGGACCTATGCATCACTTTGGTTCAGATTCCTGCAAAGAGCATGGTAATGGATGTGGTAGTTGCAGACATCCCGTCAAGGTATGGAATGTTGCTATCCCGCTCTTGGGGGGCTAAGTTAAAAGGAACCCTGCAGCTAGATATGTCTTATGCCACTATTCCAGTTTTCGGGCAACAAAGAAGGCTATACAAAGAAACATTGATGAAGTACATGGTCAGTAGCCAAGAAAAATTGCACAACTATCCCCTCTACTCTGCGCATTTCGATTTAGATTTGTTTATCTTGTACAATGACAGTGACACGAGAGAGCAAGATACTCAACTAGTGGAAGATACATCTAGTCAAGATGAAGGCCAAGAAATCCTTGAGGTAGCAAGGATGAAGAACGTGATAACTGAAGAGTTACCTGTTGATTTTTGGAGCATGGACTTTGATGGAGCAGTGAGCAAAGAAGGAGATGGAGTAGGAGTCTGGCTGCATAATCACAGAAACAGGTATTCAGAAAATCATTCTTACAAATTAAATTTTCAATGCACTAACAATATTGCTGAGTATGAAGCCTTGATGCTCGGTTTGAAGCTTTTGAAAAAAGTTGGTGCTAAACAGATTATGGTAAGAGGTGACTCTGAGTTGATAATTAAGCAAATCAAAGGTGAGTACGCTGCGAAACACCCACGTCTTAGAGCTTATAGGAATGTTGTTCTAGATGCCCTTAGATGTTTCACTGAAGTTTACTTACAGGTAATGCCGAGGGGAAAGAACATTTTGGTAGACGGATTGGCTACGTTAGCAGCCACCTGTAAGATTCATTTCCGCTTGACTCGTCCATACACTATTGAGGTGAAATGCAGACCAACCGTTCCCGACAATATCAGGTACTGGCAAGTGTTCGGTAATGATGATCAAATAGAAGACTTTTTGCAGTGTAAAAATGATTTTGAATGTACAAATATTGATTTAGAGAACGAAGATGAAAATGTAAATAGTTCTGATTTTGAAATTGATAGTGTAAATAGCGTAGATTCAGGAGAATTAGGCGATGACGAAATGGATGCCGATGTTTTACATTTGAAAGGAAATGTTTTACCTAGAGGTCTAGTTCCTTTAGAGGACTTGTTTGATTCTAACGACGTAGCCAAAAAACCCAAAATAGAAGCACATGGACAAGAGGTAGAAGACTGTAATATAGGGACTGAAGAGAGACCCAGGATAGTCAAACTTTCTAAGTCATTACCCCAAGAGAAAAAACTCAAATACATTGAGTTGTTCAAAGAATATTCGGATGTCTTTGCCTAGGGCTATGAAGATTTGAAAGCTTATGATACCAACATCATACAACATAGGATTCCAATAAAAGAAGACCAAAAACCATTTAGGCAGAAACTTAGGAGGATAAATCCCAAGTTGCTCCCTCTGATAGAAAAAGAAATCAAAAAAATGTACGATGCCAAAATCATAGTCCCTTTTCGTTTTTCCAAATGGGTTTCTAATTTGGTCCCTACACGTAAGAAATCTGGGGAAATCAGACTCTACATAGACTTCCGAAATTTGAATAAAGTCTCCCTGAAGGATAATTAACCCTTGCCAAAAATGGACCACATCCTGCAAAGGGTGGTCGGATCCAGTCGAATTTCCCTGCTGGACGGTTTCTCGGGTTACAATCAGGTCCTAGTTCACCCGGATGACCAAGACAAAACCGCTTTCACCACACCATGGGGCACTTTCATGTATGTGAAAATGCCTTTTGGTCTGATGAACGCAGGAGCCATTTTTCAGAGGGCGATGGATATTGCTTTCGTGGAAGAATCGGGTAAATTTATTGTCGTCTATTTAGATTATGTAACTGTGTTTTCCCGATCTGATGATGAACACCTGCGGCACCTTAGCCGAGTTTTCGAGAAATGTAGAAGGTTTGGGATTTCTTTAAATCCTAAGAAAAGCCTTTTCGGGCTAGAGGAAGGCAAACTGTTGGGACACATCATCTCAAAGGATGGAATCAAAATAGACCCCAGCAGAATCGAGGCCATACAAAAATTAGAGCACCCCAGAAACCTTAAAGAACTACAGTCTTTTATCCGGAGAATAAACTTTCTACGAAGATTCATTCCTAATCTGGCGGAACTCCTCAGAAACATCACAAATATGATAAAAAAGGACGTAAAAATAAAATGGGACTCCGAGTCCAGACAGACTTTTGAACAAGTCAAACGAGCACTCACAGAAGCCCCTGTTTTGATCAATCCTGATTTTACCAAGGATTTCTATCTCTTTTCTTTTGCTTCCGAACATACTATAGCAGCGGTGTTACTGCAAAAGAATAGCGAAGGGTATGAACAACCCATAGCTTTCTTTAGCAAAGCGTTAAGAGACGTTGCTCTGAATTACAAGATAATGGAGAAACAAGCTTTTGCTTTGGTAAAGGCCATAAAAGACTTTAGAGACTACATTCTTCATTCCCACACCATAGCATATGTTCTGAACGCGGTAGTAAAAGACATTTTGACACAGGACAACCCTGATGGAAGAAGGGTAAAATGGATTGCTGATATTTTAGAATACGATATAGAGATTAAGCGTACAAAACTAATTAAGGGTCAAGGCCTAGCAAAATTAATGGCTGAATCGAACTTCCATGCTCTTCACATTAATTTTTTAGATGTGGCCGATGAACAGGGCAAGATGGCGACTCCAAGCGTGAGAGAGGTATTTCTCAACTCTCCATGGTATGCAGACCTTATATTCGTTTTGCAAAATCTACAAGCTCCCCCTGGTTTGACTAAGACCAAAGCTAGATTTTTAAAGTTGAAAGCCTTAAAATTCTATATTCTAGAAGGCAATTGGTATTGGAAAGATCCTGGAGGCATTCTGTTAAATTGTTTATTGAAAGATGAAGATGATAAAGTGTTACAAGAGTTTCATGCAGGGGAATGTGGTGGCCATCTGAACTGGAAGGTCACAGCCAACAAAATACTCAGAGATGGATTCT
Organism: Picea mariana; assembly: GCA_032191745.1. Taxonomy (NCBI): domain Eukaryota; kingdom Viridiplantae; phylum Streptophyta; class Pinopsida; order Pinales; family Pinaceae; genus Picea; species Picea mariana. Next base: position 110,833 of record JASDQU010106948.1, on the reverse strand, counting down.
GTTGGCCCACCCTGTTTGTCGATGTGCATCAAAAGGTAACTGCATGTCATCAATGTCAACTGTTTGAAGGCAAAAGGAAACTCCTCCCTCTACCTCTGAAACCGATCTCAGTTGAGGCCCCTTTCCAGCAATGGGGAATCGACTTCATTGGAGAAATACACCCCCCGTCTTTAGGCCAGCACAGGTGGATTCTCACTGCCACCGATTATCTTACCAAATGGATTGAAGCAGTACCAAGCAGGAAAGCCACTGACTCTGTTATTATCAAACTCCTTGAAAATAATATTCTGTCTCGCTTTGGTTTTCCTAGAAAGAATATAACTGATAATGCAACTGCTTTCCGGTCGATGAAGCTCATAGATTTCTGCAACTAGTATCACATTGGTTTGGGGCATTCCACAACCTACTACCCTCAAGGGAATGGGTTGGCGGAATCTTCAAACAAAACCTTGGTAAATATAATCAAGAAAACATTGCAGGAAAACAAGAAATCATGGCACAACAAGTTGGTGTTCGCATTATGGGCTGACAGACTGACCACCAAAAGGTCAATTGGTATGTCACCATACCAGTTGGTCTATGGCACAGAGGCAGTTTTCCCCACTTCTTTAGGAATCCCTGTCATGAAGTTGCTTCAAGATGTACAAGCTGAGCCAAATGACTCACAGAGAAGGATCAACCAGATGATCCATTTGCAGCAGTCTAGGGAGGACGCTTTTAACAAGACTCAGGTAATCCAAGAAAACATCAAGAAGATCTTTGACAAACGAACCAAGGAGGATGATTTTGAGCTAGGGGATTTGGTGCTGAGATGAGATGCCAAAAGTGAAGACAAGGGAAAGCATGGAAAATTTGACAATATGTGGACAGGACCATACATGATCCAAGCTTTCAGAGGAAACAATGCTTTCTTGCTAAACAACGTTGATGGGACAGATCTGCTAGGAGGACCTGTGAATGGAAGAATGATGAAACATTATGTACCACCTCAGTAGAAGATTCGAGTTTTCACTCTCCATTGTACATTCCATCTTTGTTTTTATTTTCCGCCTGCATTTTCTGAGCGAAGAAACATTAGTCAGTTGGTTGAAGCCCGAAGAGAAGGCCCTAAGCTGCTGAACACTATTCTTCCAATTTTTGTGAATAAAATCCAACGAAAGCTACTAGGCAGAAGTTTTCAGAATGACAGGAACCAGGATTCTTGGCACTTCACAGGGCAAGTACCATCCCCAGGTGGAGTCGCTGTTATCACCCTATAAATTATAGGATCAACTGGTGACTGGGATATTATTTGTCTCTAGTGTTTTTGTTGACAAATGATTTTTCATTCTGCAAATAATTTGAAAGAGAAAAAAGAAAGAAAAAAAAAGGAAAAAGAAAAAGAAAAAAAGAAAAGAGGGCATAAGAGAGTTGAAATAAAAGCCCCATGCAATAATAGTAACTTGGTCCATACCTTTCAAGCATGGCCAAGTTCTTTTTAAATTTGGATGTTGATAGGGTAGTGAATGAATTTGACTAAACATTTTAATCTTAGCCAAAGTGTCCAGGTTAGATTAGTGAATAAATCTGGCCAGACTGTCTAATCTTGGTCAGATAGCCCCAAGGTAGAGTAAATTCTTAACCCAACAGTTTAATCTAGGTTAATTGTCATAGGAAACTAGGGTAGAACATAGGTTAGTGGCATTGTTTCTTCGTTTTAATAAATCCAACTTGATGTAAGTGTTGCACCCTGTTTCAAATGCCTAAAAGATAGTTTGGTCAAGCCCCATGGTGGTCTCTACTTGAAGAACTTTAAAAAAAAAAAACATAAAAACACATTCATCTTAAGTTTTTCCAGCGCATGTGTTCTCTGCTCCCCATTTATGATCCCTACACATATCGACGGTCCCAATCGCGGCGCCCAGATCTACGGTGTACAGAGCATTCCAGACCCCCCCGACCGTTTTGTTTTTAACCGAGGGGGGGGTCCGAAATCGCTGATAACATTTGCGCACATCTGGACGACCCAGGGTTGAGTGCTTAAATCAACGGTCTATATTGGATTCTGGATCCCCCCGTCCGTTCTACCTTTAATGGAGGGGGGGTCCAGAATGAGTGATAAAGTATGCGCTAAGATCTGCGGCTAGGAAACGAGTGTGCAGATCAATGGCCCAAAATGGATTTCGGACCCCCCTGGATGATCTGCTTTNGGGGGGGGGGTCTGGAATGGTTATCTCCCTTTGGCGGGCCCTTTGTCATACATGGCGTCGATTTATTGTCCCGAGTCCCATCGCCATTTGCTATTTGACAGACCCCCATCACTTATGGATGTCACCTTCCACTTCTTCCCGAGTTAGTCACATCCCATAACTATTGTCAGTCCCCTCCCCCCTTTCACTCATGGCAAGCCCCTTATTGCGACTTTTACCTCCAATCACTAGCCACCATGTCACCTGTTCATATCCTTCAGCCATCGTCACCTGCCATCTCACCCCCAAATGACTTGTTGTCCATTTATTACTGGATAACCTATCCGTTATCCAGCTGACCTATCTCCCGCGCCCAACCGACCCCAGTTTAAATAAAACTACCGTTATTTCCCTTCCTCTCTCTTTTCACCCATCGCACCAGAGAAATTCATCGCTTACTCCTCTGTTACCTCCCATCGCCCTCATCCACAGTCAGTCACCCCCACTAACGTTGTGTTTATTGCAGGTATTGTTGTAGAGATGACGCCAAAATCCAAACAAACAGAAGGAGAGGAGAATCCTTTTCTCCCGCCTCCTGTCGACCTGGAAAAGATCCCACTGGTCAACAAAGACTGATTAATCACAGATACCAAATGCAACTTCAATTTCTTAGACCTCCAGTCATGGCTCAGGGAAGTTTTCCTGGACCAGAGTGATGAAATTGGACTCTGGGAGTCCAATTTACCTCTCTACCTTTTTCCCTAGATCCACCATTTTCCCGAGTTCGCGCTTAATTGTCAAGCCCACTATATTCCCGAATAAAGAGCCATCATCTCCTCATCCGGAGAAATCATTTTCCTCATCATGCCTGAGTCCATAGACCAGATGATGCAAATTCCCCGTGCCAACTCTGCGTCTCCTTTCAACCTGGAAATCCTTACAGAGTTGTATCAAAAGATGACTTTTCCCCAAAGAGCTCAAATATTCGAGCTTTTCCTTCCCACCTCCGCTCAATTCCCTTCCACAAATCCCCCTTACCCATCGTCCATGTTCTCCACTAAGGGAAACAAGGTCATTTCTTCCCTTTGTGCTTTGCTAAGGTACTATTCCGACCAGTGGGTAGATGAGCCCATTCTGGGTTTTCTATCCATTTTCTCCATTGATGAAAAGCCCACCACCTAGTTTGATTTCAACACCTTCTCGGCAGACAATATTCACGAACAATTCGTGAATTTCGGCACGGAAGGCATGTTCAGATATTCATCAATATTAGCCTAATTGTTCGTCTTTTTCCAGGCAGATAAGTTTGCATTTTCCATACAGAAGATGGATGCAGATGGTAGACCTCAAGCTGTCACAGCATGGACCTCCTTGTTGAAGCACAACTCCACAGAGTATAGCTTCAAGGCATTCATCGATCTATTCTACCACCCCATGGTAAGCATGCTAGGTGGCAGGCTCGAGCCTCGAATAAACAATGAAGTTCAGAGGATCCTGCACCTCTCGGACAATACAAAGACCGGGGATTGGTACCTGTATCAAAATCATACCGAGATTAGAATATACGAGTGCGAGTTGGAAACTTACAAACTTCCCAAGTATTTGTCGGTCAGAATCTTTGCTTTAGAGTATATAAGACAGATTATGAATTTAGATGATATTCATTTTGTATCTTTGAAGAAAAAGCAGCAGGTTAGAATCAAGGAGCAGATTGGCTCCTTCATCTGCAACAGTCGTGGCGTCGGGGAAGAAGCGGACCGGATGATGAGAGAAATGAAGTTCTTCCTTAGTTTTCCATGGAATTATGATCCATACGGGATCATCTCATAAATGCGGGTGAAGAACAAAAATATCCCTTATGTTCATGAAGCTAGGCCTAAGGTGGAAAAATTTGCAAATCAAATAGTATGGGTGCCTAACACATTGATCGAAGTGGAACAACAGCTTCCCCCGACTACTGTGCCACCAACGACCATGCCACATGTTCCAAAAGAGAAGAGGTCGAGGCAGGATTTATCTCCGCCTGTCACTAAGGTATCTTCCGAGGAGTTCCAGCTGCAGACTAAGAGGCCTAAGACTTCGTCAGTCCCTGGCCCGACAGGGGAAAAAGAAGCCCCGCCTACCATAGTGACCAAGTCTTTTATTCCACCCTTCGGTTCGAGCCTCTACAAGGAAATTACCCCAGCATTACCGAAGAAATTCACAGACTCCCCCTTGGACACTCAGCCAGGCAAGACTGGGCCCAAGTTGAACATCTTCGAGAAGTACGAGATGATAAAGAAAAAGAACCAAACCCTTACCAGCAGTACTTGCGCTCATTTTTGGAAGCAGACGTCGACTGCGCAGCATCGGCTTCTGTCTGCGTTCGACACAGAAAAGGGTAGAATGCACATGGCCTTCCTCCATGCACAGGTACCAGATCCCAAGGTGATCACCGACTACAAGAGGGCCACCTTCAAATTCCATACGAAGGACATGCACCCAGCCGATCAGATGGATCTGCATAAGCAGACTGGAGAAATGGTTTTCTATACGTTGGTGCATGCTTCCGCTTCTGCAGCCAAATTGTAGGTGTCCCTGAACAATGTTCAAACATAGCTCAAAATGGATAAGATTTCATCCTTCGCAAAGGACAATAGGATCAAAACTTTGGAGGAGATGGTCCTCAAGATCGGCTATGACCCTTCCAACGTCAAAGCAGTGGAGGAAATGATAAAGAAGAAGAACGCTGATATAGCATCCTTGAGAAAACAACTGAAGCTCCCGCCCATAGAGGACTCGCAGGCGAAGGAGATAGCAGAGAAAGAAGGCAAGAAGGATGAGATGCTAAAGCTGCTCATGGAGCAGAACGCACAGCTTAGAGAAATGGAAGCTGAGATGGAGAAACTGTTAAAAGAAAAAGAGCAGCTGAAACCAATGGAACTCATTCCATTGAGTGCTATCCCAATTGCAGGAGTAAGCACAACATCAGTGACAGCAGCCACATCCACGAATCCATCAACATCTYAGGAGAAGACAACCGATCTGGCTGATTCCATGGAAAGGATGAACCTGTAGGAGACAGAGATCAGCAGGCTTAAAAAGGAGATTGAGAACCTGCAGGAACTCAAATMTTCTATCCAGACCAGCCTATCCAAGGAAAAGCAGGTAATAGAGCAGCTCAACTAGGAGTCACAGCAACTCCAGAAGCAGACAGTGGCAGGCAAGACATTGGTCGAAGTAAAAGAGAGTGTATGGATAGACATCACTAAGTCCATGAATGAAATATGGCCAATGATCCAGATCATGTTTGAGCAAAATGAATTGGTTCAGAGGAGAAAACAGGCAATCGAGAAGATCAGAGTAGAATTGAGGGAGATGCCCACACAGGCGAATGATATCATCAAGTTCCTCAATTCTAAGACCAGAGAAGAGTTAGAAGAGATGAAGATCGAGGACAGAACAGAGACCATCCTTGAGGTCAAAAGAGTTTTGACCAAGAGAGGATTAATGCTTCAACTGGAAGAAAAAATTCAGACCATGGACCTGGGGATACAAAGATTCTTCAGTAAGATTGAGGCTCTCCAGAAGAAAGGCCTACCTGGTCTGAAGGTTATTAATGATAAATTGATGATACTTCCGGATTACAAGAAGAGATTGGATGAGGTGTCTAAGGACAGTTCGAAGTTTGCAGGGATTCAAGGGAGCATCACTGGTAAGGCATTCCTTGATTCCCTCCAGTGGGACATCAGCATCCAACACGAGATTCGATACATCTTCCTCACTAAGCCCACATTCGCCAAGTATACAGAGATGGACGAAGTGTATCAAAGACTGCTCAAAGTCAGCGTTCCCAGTCATCTTAGATGGGAGGAACTCTGCGACCTAATCGATTAGAAGATGATTTGTTCAGGTCCAGTCAACTGTCCATTCAGATGGGGTTGTGCAAAGGCTTCATCAACAGTCTACCCAGAAATCAGCGTGCAGTTGCACCCAGTCATCAAGCAGTTCCTAGATTTAGGAAATTTGTTAATTCAGTTAGGCTAAAAATAGATTTAGCACGTCCTGGTCATTAATAACATGAACGTTTGTAATTTGAGTTATAAATACTTCATCTTTCGAAGTATGGAGGGTTGTTGATCTTCACACCCTGACGCTATCAGACTATAATATTTTTGAAGAGATCTTCCATTAATAAAAATGAGGCACTTTTATAGGATTCTTGCGTATAGTCACTGGTGATGTTTACTCTTTAAGTGGAATGTTATTCTTGATTTGTGATCATATTGTTTTCTGAAACTAATCTTTAAGAGTAACGAATGTTGCAGGATTTATCTTGTATACCCTGTTTCTGACTCGAAATATTTTAGTGTTTATCTTCTGATGTTTTCAATTAAGAAATTCTTAACTACTTCTTAGTTGAAATTATCTTTCTCATCTTTTCTTCTGTCCATCATTTAAGCTAGTAAAAGATCCAGGGAGTATATTACCTCGYCTTGTAGAAGTCTTCCTTCACGTTTCTGGTTTGTATTTCACATTTTATTAAAACACAGACCCCATAGCCCAATGGATGTGTAGACTGTCTCAACCAATTCAAAAAACATTTTAACAACAAAACCGACCTTTTCTWTACCTAGCCTAATATCTAAAATTGGAAACATAGCTAAATCTTGTAGAGAGATCCCTCTCTGAAGTTGGAAGGGCTAGATCCCAGCTTCAAAAGTGGTTGGATAAAGTTACCTTCGTAGATTTCTTCTGTTCAACCTCTAGGAAATTTACCAAGTGCTAATAGAACCCATGGATTCCAACTCGATAGCTAAACAATTGGGAAATCACTTACACTAAGTAACTTTGCACTAACAATATTATATATAACACAACAAACTTCTTGTGAAATAACAGTGAAAATACCTCAACCGACATAATAGCTTGAGTTTGATATTCCTCAATGGCGCTCTTTGTGCTCCTTCCAATTTCTCGCTTTCTAACTTACAAGACTTCACCGGTACCTCCCAACCAACGCTAGGGGTACTCTTCTTCCCCCTGAGCCCCCCGAGTTGCTAAGGATACACACACACAGCCAGAGAAGAGACAACTCCCAACTCGCCTAGCAAGGTTGAGCTACCACTCTCTATTCGAGTTGGGCATCCCAAATCCCACAAGAAAAATATGGCAGCATAACCTTACGCATACCAGTCGTCCCCTTTCCTCTTCTCCTCCATTCCTTTTATAGAGTTCTTCTTAGTGACACTTGTCAATTGCACATTAAATTCATTTTTATTAAAATTAATTAGGAAAAACTGTCCCCTGTACACTTGTCACCCGATCCCTTAGCTGCACCAACAATTCATTTAATTAATTAATTAATTTTCCAATTTCCCTCACCCATCCTAAAAGTGTTCCTAAAAATGCTTCTTGTTGTCCCTTTATTCCCTCGATTTCCTTTTATGACTGATGCCTTTCTTAAATCTTAGTTGAGTTTCATTTAGGAATGTTCTCTAGACTATATTCCTTTCTATGTTCCACATTCTTTTTTTCATTTAATTCCCCTTTTTTTCTAAGTACCAAATTAACATGTCTTGCACATAATAGTAATTAATTTCTTAGATAAATTAGTTCTCCTTTAAATTCTTTATTTCATTTTTCTTCATCACCCTTTTATTAATTGATTAATTAATTTTTTTGTCCTCATACCCTATTTAGACCTAGGCCTTAAATTTCAATTAGGCTTAGCAATTTTTAGGGAAAATTTTATAATTAATAAACTTTACTCATACAACATTTATTTTAAGGCTGACCACGTCAAATAAAATATTGTTTTCTAGGCATCTAGGTTCATTGAATCACCCGTGTTAAAAATCGTGGTGTGCCCTTCAAGATGTACTACGTGCTCCAAGGGTGTCACTCGTATTTATTCATGTTTCATTTGTGCGACATGCCCTTCAAGACGCACTACGTGCTCCAAGGGTGCCACTTTCCTTTGAATGATTTTTGTAGTTGTCCATCCCTTTGAGTCAATACTTCATCAGATGACTTTGTGGGAGATTAAGGACCTCTAAGGAATAAGAACCATGTCTTATTGCGCGCCCCTTAGAATCTTCGTGAGCGACTGTCTCAGTCTGCCCTCACGACATCGTGTGTCTCTCGAACTAGGTAATCGTTAACCTATAATTTGAGCCACGACGAGAGTGCTAGTAGGTTGTGGCAGGGTTGCTGCCACACCTCTCCCTCAATATCTCTGGTTTTCATGCATGGCCCCTTTACTCCTAATGTGAGTCTGATTAGCAAGAAATCGTCAGCCTGCATCCATCAACGAAACATGTCAACGAATTATAAGCAACAACATAATATACCTGATCATATGTCACATATGCATAAACAGAAATACCCAAACCATATATAGTCCACTCCCTGACTCGATTTGGAGTCCAAGGAGGTCCACCGATGCCATCGACACCCTCAATCTGTCAAGTGTCCTGCACACTCAAGAGAAACTCGTCAATAGCACCTGTCTATACATAGATATCAAATAACATAACATCATAATTCATAAGCATCATCATCACAATCAATAAGTAGAACATACAACCATATACTAAACTGGATCACTTGCACGCAAGCGTCCTCAAAGAATAAGTCATATCATTTGCGCGTAAGAGAGAGATGTTACAATTTTTAATTACTTTATATATATATATATATATATATATATATATATTCTAATTTTAAGGTCAAGGCCAAGCCAGACACCAAATTGGTGTATGAGACTCTCTTGTTTGTGAGACAAGGGATCCCCTCCACCATCAATTTGATTGCTAAAGTTTACGGAGGTATACATACCCTACCCCCCTCTAGATTTGAAGATAGAGGTCAAGGCCAAGCCAAACACCAAATTGGTGTACGAGACTCTCTTGTTTGTGGGACAAGGGATCCCCTCCACCATCAATTTGTTTGTTAAAGTCTATAGAGGTATACATACCCTATCCCCCTCTAGGTTTGAAGATAGATAATGAAGATGATGATGCTAATTAATGTCCAATGAGATCGAATTGTGGTTAAGGTGATATAAAAATATTTTACTCAAAGTGGACATTGAAATATTTTATTTATGGTCAACAATGAATTACACATCTCCCTTGATGTAATCACATATATCTTTGAAATAGAAAAAACATTTTTCAAACTCTTATAAAATGCTCTTCTTACTTCTTTATGAATAAAGAGTCACCCTTAGTCCCATGGGATAGCACAATTGGTGAGAAATGTGCACACTCTCGATACATAGAGGTCACGAGTTCAAGCCTTGTGTCCCTGGGATTATAGTTTAACACCCTTACCATCTCATTATCCACGAACTTGTCGCCATTCTTTTTTTCATGGAAGAATATAAAATAACATTACATTTGATTCACTTAACCATAAAACAACATAAATTTATAGTAAATATGCATTATTTTTATTAATGTTAAACATAAAATGTTATTTTTTACCATTTTAATTTATGCATTAAATTACACATATCAAAATTTATCCACTCAATCATTAAAAACATAGATGGGACTTAAATGACACATATCAAAATTTATCCACTCAATCATTAAAAACATAGATGGGACTTATAGCTATATAGAAAGTACATTCAACCATATAAAAACACCTCTCCATACACAAGTCAGTCCAATCGATTATTAATAAACACATTACTTCTCTCCGTACACCAAGTCAAATTAAAAAAGAATCATATAGAACTATATCAATTGTGCTCACAGTCTTAAAGTAAATTTTCAATTATTCTTTAAGTAAAATTTCAAGTTATTGAAGGCGAGTTCAATAGCAATTCATGACGGTTCAATGCCTCACTAAAACACAACGAAAGCACCAAACTCTTTTATTGGTTGGCCAGAAGTTGACCAGAAAAACTTTCCTGATCAACTTTCATGCTTTCCCCACCAGAGGGTCCAAGCAGCCCATGCCTGAGCAGTCCAGTTCTTTTATTCTCAATCCACAGTCAGAAAATAAGGAAACACTAACTACTTTTTATTCGTTGAACAACAACGGACCAATCCAGTTACCTTCCTCTTTATGATGCGGAAATTCAAATCAACTTCCATGCTACCCATAACCTGGAGGATCCAAGTTGCCAATTTCAATATTCATGCACCAGCCTTCAGAGCTTTGCAACACAAGGCAGTTGCACTTCATAAGATTTGAGCTTATACCAAAGATGGATTAAGACCTTTCAGTACCTTAACCAAGCAAAGCTCAGCAGGCAGGCAAGTCATGGTCTTACTTGATCATAGACCATTCATAGTCCAGCCAACCACCTTCCAACCAGTAAGGTCCCGATCAACTGGAAAAGGCCCTGATCAGCCCCGATGCTACCTGATTCTTATGCACAGCTACAGAGCAGAACTCGGAGCAACCAACAAGATTCGGTGAAAATGATGTGGATTCACAACCTCCCCTGCAACAGAGCCATGAAAAGAAACAAAAACGCTAAAAACATTCAGTCCTTAAAGCTTATCCTCATACTCTGAGAGGGCAGTGATATGCTCCTTGAGTCCCTTCCTCCTCCTGATATCAGTTACAAGCTGACTGGCCTCTGAACAAGAGTCCAATGGATCGCAGCTCATCAAATCCCAATGATCAAATACAGTCTGAGGAAAAGCCTGCCCACCAGTCGCAAGCCGAAGAGTATCTGCAAAATTAAAAGATTTTATAACTGGCAAATAGGCCTTAATGTTATACAGTGGAGTCCCAGGTCTCTGCAGCTCCTCAAACACATGGCCTCTCCTCTGATTCAACACACTGTAAATTCCACCCAGAGCCTGCTCAGGCGCCTGAATCTCAACCAGATATACAGGCTCTAGAAGCCTCGGCTTGGCAGTAAGCTGAGCAGCATAGAACACCCTTCTTGCTGTGGGAATGAGCTGACCACCTCCTCTGTGTATGGCATCTGAATGTAAGACTACATCACACATCTCAAAGCAAATCCCACGCATGTTCTCCTCTGCAAGAGCTCCTTCCCTGGATGCCCATTGGAATGCAGCAACCACGGAGTCCTTAATCTCATTCAAGTACTGGACTCCCTTGCACATGTCCACCACCATGTTGGGTCCTGTTGTTTCAGGCCCAAAGCACCAGATCTTCTTCACCAACTCTCTGTCCCACTCAAATTCCTCAGAGAGGATTTTTCCTCGGGCCTTGACATCATCCTTTGGGCCAATGCGCCCCTCGTCAATTGCCTCTGCAAGACCTAATTCCAAAGGCCTTGCTTCAACATAAAGCCTATTGTGTTTATTTGGAGATTTGCTCATGACAACATGGTCTGATTTCTCCAGCACAGTCTCTCTGAATGAAACAATGGGATCAGACACAACAATCTCTGCTCCCCCCATGAAATCCTTCTGCAAGTCCTTCAAGCATATTTCGATGTGAAGCTCTCCAGCTCCTGCAATTATATGTTCCCCTGATTCCTCAATTGTGCAGACAACCATAGGATCTGACTTGGCCAAGCGCTTAAGGCCTTCAACTAGCTTTGGGAGGTCAGAGGCCACCTTACACTGCACTGCAACTCGATAAACTGGGGAGACAGAGAACTTCATAGCTCTGATGGGATGGGCCTCTACTTCTCCCTCATTTGTGAGAGTAGCATTCTTCGTGATAAACTGATCTAACCCAAGTATACCGACGGTGTTTCCACAGGGCACATCATCAACTGTTTCATGTTTCTTCCCCATCCATATGACTGTCCTCTGAATACTCTTGACATACAGATCCTTCTTCTGTCCAGGGACGTAGTTGGGTCCCATGATTCTCACCTTCATCCCCTTTGCCACTCTCCCAGCAAAGACCCTCCCAAAGGCAAAGAACCGGCCTTTGTCCGAGGCCGGAATCATCTTTGACACATAGAGCATCAATGGCCCATCGGGATCACAGTCCCTGATAGCCTTTGCATAGATGTCATCCAGAGGCCCTTCATACAAGTTCTCTACACGGTATCTCTGGGCAGTGGCAGGAGAAGGCAGATGGAAAATCATCATCTCAAGTAGGGCACTGCTTGCAGGGAGCCAGCTCTGCATAACACGCTTCATCAGGGCCTTCCCAAACAGGTCCTTGTCTTCATTCTTCATACAAATCCCCAGCTTCTGCAACATAGGCCATAGCTTATCATTGTCACCCTTCATGCAAATGCTGAGGATCTGCCTTATGGGCTCATATACGAACTGAACAAAGCCTCTCTTGCAGGTGGGTAAGCCTGAATTCTTGCATGACCATCTTCTTGTACGAGTGTCAAAATAGTTTTCTCCCCACAGCCTCTCCATCATCTTCATTTCATCACACCCAAACTTCTTAGCATACATTTTGGCAAAGTTTGTCAATGTAAAAGCCCACCCATGAAGGCCAGCTGAGAATGCAACAGTGCCTTTCTCTGGATAAACTTGAACATCCCCAAGTAGAGGATCCTCGTAAGTAGCCATGACCACATTTACATTCTCAATAGCCCTTGATAAGGTCTGATAAGCTTCCTCCCCAGCGACTTGTAACTCAAGGAAGAGCCTATCGATCTTATTGAGAGTGAGAATGGGCTTAATCCTTTCTCCCAGAGCTTGGCGCAGAACAGTTTCAGTCTGGGCACAGACTCCCTCAATACAGTCTACCACAACTAATGCACCATCTGTGATTCTGAGGGCTGCTGTGACCTCTGATGAGAATTCAATGTGTCCCGGGGAATCAATCAAGTTTATCAAATACTCATTTCCCATTCTTTGCCCCTTGAAGTTTTTCAGAGACTCTTCTGTCATCTGATAATACAAGGACATCCCAGTTGACTTAATGGTGATACCACGTTCAGCTTCATCTGCCCGAGTATCAGTCATCCTAACATCCCCTACAGCTTCTTGAGCTATGATACCAGCTGCTGCCACCAACGAATCTGTCAAAGTAGACTTTCCTGCGAATACCCATAGCAATTATCAGAATTGACAGATGTGATGATGAAATAGTTAAGTAGGGAGAAGTCTAGTTTGATGCAATGAATATTTAGCATATACTCTAGAAGGGGATAAGGCTATTTTGATGTAATGATGATTTTGCATATACTCTTTGAAGGGATGAGAATTGCACTCCTTTCAGTACTCTCTTTCTCTATATGTTACAGATGTGATGATGCACTAGTATATTATATGGAACAGAAGAGGAAATATTCCAGAAGCAGAGAATGATACCATGGTCAACATGAGCAATCACAGACATGTTACGAATATTATGCTTCAAGTCCATAGTCCTTCTGAGCTCCTCAACTGTAAACTTCACCTGTAAATACACAATCACAAGTCTCTGGAATTAATTCAGCAGGCTAGTCATCATTTGCATTGATTAGAGCAGTGTGCACCAGCAACAAGCTTATATTAAGCAGATTATTTCTTTCTGATAAATCTACCATTCATAATTCTGGAGAAACACTGTCAGTATTCAAAGAATCAAAATTTCCTTCAAAATATCAACATGAGCATCTCATGGGATTGTTTAACAGAAAATAAACAGAGAAGTGGCATTACCATCTTTGCTGATTTTTCTTATTCACCAAAAACTTGAAGCAGCCGAATACTATATACAAGTACTACCTGAAATTCAGAAATACTAGTGAAACATAGTGAGTTCAATATCCATGGAATCTACGAAAGTCAAAAACTGAATGTGGATATTTAAATTAAATGACCAACGTTGTAACATACCAAAGCCTATTCCTCTAGAATTTGATCAAAGGGGATCACAGTTAGCTACTCAGGTGTTCAGAAAACCAGAAAAATATCAGAAAGCTAGAAAATCGAGATGCCTAGCCTTGGTAACAAGGCAAGGGCAATAACAGGTGATCATATGGTTCCCCAAACTACAGAACCATATTTATATGATCAATCTTAACGATAGACTTATCTGACTTGCCCACCAAGCAGCCTTGGCTTTGATCAGGTTGCTTGCCTTGGCCACAAAGTCATCTTAACCGAGTCAACTGAAATATAAAACAATATTTGCTCTATGATAATCTTCAATTGGTTGGCAATGCCGTAGTCCCCTGCGTGAGCGTTGATTGTAAAATATTTAATAACATATTGATTCGGTTGACACTGATATTCTCAAACTTGAATAATTTCATGGAAACTGAGACGCGCACATATTTGTCAATTCGTCTAACTTAATTCCTTAAGTCTCTATATTAAAGAATAATTTCATGCACACATATATATTTGTCAATTTGTCTAGGATTAAAGTGATTTGGTGATGAAATGGTGAAAGTTTTAGACTGGTTTCACATTTTGAAATACATTTTACTAATTAACTTCTCATTTAGAACACTACCTTAGATCGTTTGTTGACGAAGTTGACTTGGACTTCTTTCACATTTTTTACTTACTTTCCATTTTTCACTATTTTATTATTTTTTATTTAATTAATTTTTATGATAAAAATGATTTTATATCTAATTAATTTTATATTTAAAAATAGACTTGTTCCACATTTTTAACTTACTTTCTATTTTTCACTATTTTATTATTTTTATGAAGTTTTATTTTAAAAAATTTAAATGTAAATTTATGAATACATGTACGAAGGTAATTCCAAAAATCACAATTAAAAATTTTAATTTCAGAAAGCACAATACAAATTTTAATTCCAAAAATTTTATAATCTACAAATCCATTTACCAAATGAATTAATGTTTATACATACATCTTAAAAAAAAAACAATATCTATTCACTTGTAAAATGAAAATTACCTTTTGTTGGTGTTGAAAGCTTGATATAAAAAAATAAGTACAAATGTATACTCCACTAGTAAGAGTATATGGATATATTGCACTTGTACAAGATTAGATTTATGTTATGTACAAGATTAGATTTATGTTATGTGATGTTTTTATTTTTGGATTTTTTTGCTTTGCATTTGAAGGTGACTTTTGAGGTTTATGTCAGTGTGACTAGAGGGTTAAACATAGGTTAAGTGTGGGCTTGGAGGGTTTGAGGGAATTATAAGAGGCTGAGCCTAGATCATTTGCAATATTTCATCATTGGGATCATTTTCACATAGTTTGTTCTAGGTCCCATGGTATTTCGACGATGTTTGTAACTTGGATTATTATTGAGCATAATTTAATTAAATACACTAATGGTGTTATTCAGATCATATTATCTGAGGGAATACCTTGGTGTAATAGCTCATTGGAATCAGGATGAAAAGATCTAAAGGCTAATATGATGAGAAAGGGGCTTCCGACATATGGAAATGTCTTAAAGCCAAATAATCACTTTCCGACATTAAAAAAAGGAATTAAGTAATTGATTATTTATGTCATTGGAGTGCAAACTTAATCTTTTTTTTAAAATGTGACATTGATTAATTGGAAAAAAGGTGCCTAAGTGACTATTGAATTAATAAAGTCACTTTAACTTATTAAATGGTAGAAAGGTCACAAAAGGGTCAACGAGAGAATAAAAGGAGACTCAGGGGTGCCCTCTCTCATCGTGCATCTGTTATTTTTTAAAAATGAATTGAGAGAGCTCTTGTGGCTTTGGCTCTTGGGACAAAAACCTTAGAGAGTTTTGGAGATTGGTTTCGGTGGTGAAACTATCCACCCTAGCTGGTCGAAGGGAGGAGATCTGATCCAGATGGATGTCGGTGGCCTCCCACCTATTCCAACTGGTTCATTTTGGCAATTTTCGAGTTTGGCAGCTTTTTTTTTCCTAGTTTTTTGGTCCCTCACTTGCGGGGCCATTTTGAGGCCCTAAACAACGTTTTTAGGGATCATCATAGTTGGAAATGCTCTTTGATATATTGTAGCAAAATATGTAGTCCTTGGATAGACCTTTCCAATGGGCTATCGTGCGCCTAAACATATATTGTATACAAAAGTTACGACACCGGGAAGTTGATGTACTAACTTACCCAAATGAGGCCCACATGACTTTTGACACTTCATCTCCTAGGGTTAGGTTTTTGGATGTCTAGGATTTTTGACATTCCTGTTTATTGTAAAAAGGCTTTCAGAGCCTCATTGTAATCATCTTCTTGCGAATGAGCACAGTCGGCACATCTCTTCTCAGTGATAAGCTACCACCATTCCAACAATCTTGTTTTCCGCTGCATTTTACAGTTTCAACTTATTTCCTTATTGAATAGAAAATCAGTTTTACTATATCTTTGTTATTCTGTGTTAAGCATCTTTTAATAATCTGTATTCATTTCGTTCTGCTCATAAAATCCGGATCAATGGTATCGGAGCGGTCTGCTCCTTGTCATCTTAATGCATGTCCCCAATGAGGCCAGGGTACAAAGAATTGTGTCTTGAGCTTGTTTCTCTTGAGGAAAAAAGCTATCGCACGCCCAAATGACCTCTCATGGCAGGAGAAAAGAAAGATGAAGGGACATGAGATCCTTTCAAAATGTTCCTTAAGGAATCCCTCACGCAACAGAGGAACGAGATGATGGATAATTTCTTGCAAATCCTTCGTCGATTACCAACAGGCGACACATATTCTTCGAGCGGAGACGTCACCCCCTTCAAGGTACAAATCAACTTCGATATTCCTATATTTGAAGGTCAGATAGATACAGATGTTGTAGACAAGTGGTTGAATCTAATAGGAGGGTATTTTTCTTTCCATAACTTTTCAAATAGAGAAAAAAATACTTTTGTGCTCCTCAAAGACATTCTCCATGTCAAATATCGATGGGAAACTTTATGTGAGCAAAAGAAAACAGAGGAACCCTCATTATTTACAGTCGCAACCACTTGGGAATCCTTCAGGGATGCTATTAATGAACAATGCTACCCTGTCAGAAGTTATGACGACTTGTATACCAAATGGACCACACTGCGGCAAGAAAGAGACCAAGAAGTGTCAGATTTCACAAATATCTTCCATACCCTGCGCACCAAGCTGGGTATCAAAGATTCAGAGCGACATTTGGTGCTCAAGTATTGTGGTGCTTTGCATAGATACATCTAGACCGAAATGGAATTTATGGACATCTCATCCTTAGGCGCGGCCTATCGATATGTCATCAAAATCTAGTAGAAGCTCAAAAAAAAGACGCGACAATTTGGGCCTAGGAACCCCTTGCAGCAAAAACTAGGAAAGGGCGGCCCCAACCTATAGAACAAAGGACAGAACAAAGATGGATAGTATTAGGACAACCAGTCCAACCCGCAAGCAAAGAAGGACACCGGAAAGACAAAGAAGGATATCGGGAAGTGGTGTGACTTCCATAAGAATCCATGGCATAACACTGTTAATTGTCATTCAAAGAAGTTGTTGGTGGCCGAAGTGAAAGCCTCTAAATCAGATGCGGGTTCTAACTTCGAGTTAGAACCATAAAGGGGAAGAAAAATCATTGGCGTGGAACCTAGTGCCACCGTTGCTACCACCAAGCTCCAGCCTAGTGAACCAGATGAGCCAGAAGAAGGAGAACGCCTTTTCCATTCGCATATGTGGGTAAAAGGCACCCCGTTGCGCTTCATCGTTGATAATGGTAGCCAGAAGAATCTCATCTCAGCAGAGGTTGTCAAGCGACTGGCCCTTTCGACAATGCCACACCCGCAACCCTACACCATTGGATGGCTCCGCCAAGGAAGTGATCTCCACGTCATCCAACAGTGTTGACTATCATATGATCTCAAGCCCTTCAAAGACGAGGTATTGTGTGATGTTGCTCCTCTCAAAGCTTTTAAACTTCTTTTGGGCCAACCTTATTTATGGAAATGTCATGTTGTATATGATTTTAGGCCTCGTAGTGTTATTATTACTTTGAACAGGAAATTGTACATGATACCTGAGGCAGTCCCTCTTAGTGTTATTTCCTTGATCTCTGCCAAGCAATGTAGGAAGGTCATCTCTCAGACCAAGAAAAATTTCTTCTTCGTGATTCGCTCTCAGAGTAAGCGAAAGATCGTAGCCACATTCAGGGCCTCCATGGCTGATATCTCCACACAACATAAGAAAGTGGACAAGGTCGTAGAAGAATACTCATATATATTCTTCTCTCCTACCGGGGTACCTCTGCACGGCCAGGTCAAGCATCCCATCGATCTGACCCCAGTCACATCACTACCCAATGGGCCAGTCTACCGCCGCTCTCTGTTATAAAACAAGGAGATCAAGAGGCAGATCCAAGAACTACTCCTCAAGGGGTACATAAGTCCCAACTCATCGCCTTGTGGGAGCCCAATCATACTGGTGCAGAAGAATGACGTGACCTGGTGACTCTGCATTGACTATCGGTAATCCGGATTATTTTCGGCACGAAATGAGAGCGGAGATATAACATAGAAATATTCAGAGATATTGCAAGAGAGACAACAATGTAACAGAGATATAGCGAGAATATAAAAAGAGTCACAGATATACAGTAATACACGATTTCTATTAATGAAAGAAATGTACAGAGNCTGAGAAGAGATGTGACGGCTACTCGCATTCGCAAGAAGATGGTTACAATGAGGCTCGGAAGGCCTTTTTTACAATAAACAGGAATGCCAAAAGTCCTAGACATCCAAAAACCTAACCCTAGGAGATGAAGCGCCAAAAGTCATGTGGGCCCCGTTTGGGTAAGTTGGTGGATCAACTTCCCGGGGTCGTAACTTTTTCATACGATCTCCGTTTTAGGCGTATGATAGCTCGTTGGAAAGATCTATCCGAGAACTACAACTTTTGACCAGAGCAACATTGATCTACGATCCATGTTGCTCCACCGTTTTCCCAAAAAACATCGTTTAGGGCCTCAAAATGGCCCCGGAAGTTAAAACTGCTAAAAATAGTAAA
>JASDQU010106948.1:69722-82075 GCA_032191745.1 Picea mariana | reverse complement strand
CTCTCTCTCTCTCTCTCTCTCTCTCTCTCTCTCTCTCTCTCTCTCTATATATATATATATATATATATATATATATATATATATATATATATATTTCAAGGAAAAAATCACGGGATTCCCCTCTCTTTCTATAATATTCAAATGAGAGAGGCTCAATTTCCAAGTGCAACAACAATTGGTAACTTCAAGGGACTCAATTGGAATTGAATGTTTGACCTCCTCGTAAGTAACATGCATTGAGTAGATGGTTCAAGCTATTAAGCTAAGCCTTGGGACTAAGTGCTAAGTACTCATCCCACCCTAATTCAACCCATAGGTGAGAATGATATTGTTGGTACCTTGCCAGCTCCAATCAAAAATTGAATTACATCGAACCCCAATCCACAATCACCTCACAAAGGGAAAACATGTTAAAAGTGGGATTTTAACCCAGGTGGGAGTATAACCAATTCTTCTCTCAACCACCATTGAGCTAGACCCAATTGACACAATCAAATACTATTACATTGCAATCATATAAAATATCAATTTTGACATTCCCTTTAATATATTTGTTAGATAACTTAATATATGTAATTTTAACTTGTGATTTTTTATTGACCATATTGTGTTTCATTAAGTTTATGTATAGTTAATTAATGTATACTATTACTAGGTCTCCTACATCCAATCTATACCAGTGGATCTATATGAATCAGACTAACCAATCTATGGGATTCCCCTCTCTTCCTATAATATTCAAATGAGAGAAGCTCAATTTCCAAGTGCAACAATGATTGGTAACTTCAAGGGACTCAATTGGAATTGAATGTATGACCTCCTCGTAAGTGACATGCATTGAGTAGATGGTTCAACCTATTAAGCTAAGCCTTGGGACTAAGTGCTAACTACTCATCCCACCCTAATTTGACCCATAGGTGAGAATGAGATTGTTGGTACCTTTCCAGCTCAAATCAACAATTGACTTACATAGAACCTCAATCCACAATCACCTCACAAAGGGAAAACATGTCAAAAGTAGGATTTGAACCTAGGTGGGAGGATATCAACTTCTCCTCTCAACCACTGTTGAGCTAGATCCAATTGACACAATCAAATACTATTACATTACAATCATATAAAATATTAATTTTGACATTATCTTTTATATATTTGTTAGATAACTTAATATATGTAATTTTGACTTGTGATTTTTTATTGACCATATCGTGTCTCATTCAGTTTATGTATAATTAATTAATATACACTATTAATAGGTCTCCTACATCCAATCTATACCAGTGGATCTATATGAATCAAACCAAGCAATCTATGGGATTCCCCTCTCTTCCTATAATATTCAAATGAGAGAGGCTCAATTTCCAAGTGCAACAATGATTGGTAACTTCAAGGGACTCAATTGGAATTGAACATATGACCTCCTCGTGTAAGTAACATGCATTGAGTAAATGGTTCAACCTATTAACCTAAGCCTTGGGACTATGTGCTAACTACTCATCCCACCCTAATTCGACCCATAGGTGAGAATGGGATTGTTGGTACCTTTCCAACTCCAATCAACAATCGACTTACATAGAACCCCAATCCACAATCACCTCACAAAGGGAAAACATGTCAAAAGTGGGATTTGAACCCATGTGGGATGATAAAAACTTCTCCTCTCAACCACCGTTGAGCTAGACCCAATTGACACAATCAAATACTATTACATTACAATCATATAAAATATTAATTTTGACATTATCTTTTATATATTTGTTAGATAACTTAATATATGTAATTTTAACTTGTGATTTTTTATTGACCATATTGTGTCTCATTAAGTTTATGTATAGTTAAATAATGTATACTATTAATAGGTCTCCTACATCCAATCTATACCAGTAGATCTATATGAATCAGATCAAGACCAAGCAATTTGAGGGATATATATACTCCAAAGGATTCTTTATTGTTTAGTTTCCCAACCCTATTAATAATTATCATAAATTTTTAAAGGAGAGTCAATGGTTTTGTGGAAGAGAAGGTATTTTCGCTACCCCATGGTTTCCAAATTTTGACCCAAACACTATTATTGTATTTCATCAAAATGATAGTTTGGGTTCACCTCCCAAATTTTCCAATACACTATTGACATTTATCAGTTTCTAAAGATACTGGGAATATTTTAAGCAAATTCCTAAAAAATATTGAATGGGTTAAGTTGGGACTCTTCGCATATGTTAAAATCTGTGTTGATATTGATCTTAGCCAAGGTATAATAGACATGATGGTACTACAAAAGGGAAATTCTCATTCGATTAAGGTTTTGGACTATGAGAACACAACTTTTTTAATGTTAGTTTTTCCAAGAAACAAGACATGTTTAGGGTTCTTGTCTTCAAATGTGAGCTCACCCAAAGAAAAAAAAGGTCATGATCCCAAACAAAAAGCTTGCAATTGTGTGAGAAACCATTATTGGTCAATGAAGATTATTGCCGAGTAAATTATATGCAATAATTTACGTTACATTTAATGTCAACTCGGAGGTTCGTAAACTTAGAGATGCAAGCACATGAAATGTAGGATTAGAGCCTAACTATCCTAATGCCGCCAACGACAAGAAAATTCATGTAAAGGAAGAAAAGAAAGGAAAAACGATAAAAAACAACACCAAGGAATGTATCACTAGAACGTGGGATAGTAAATGCCATAAAGGCTCATAGTTACAATATTTCATGTATACATGTTCATGCAACTTTTGTGTATAGCTAACTAAATGTCTTAGTTCTTCAATGATTATTTCCTTTAGTACTGTGGGAAAATAAATAAAATAAAATATAGTGGAAAACCAAATGAAAGACAATGACTTTCAAGCAAATAAAACTAAAACTAGGACTCAAGGACAATTCTTCAAATGATTGCAAATGACATCAATGGAAATACACGAAGGATGGAACCAAGAACTATTAAATGAATGAAAATATTTATACAATCGTTTATATATGGAGGAATAAACAGAGAGAAACTTTGTGTTCAAATAAATTGCAGATTTGACAATGTCACATAAACAATTTCAAAGTCAAAAATTCAAAGTGAAGGAAGAAGAATATAATGGGAATAAATCTCTGTGTGTTAAATGATCAGTTTATTAAGTATAGTTACACAAAGAATCATTTGAAGGTTGAAATGGGAACAAATCACCTCTAAGAAATCTCTTAATAACTCGGATTTGGGCACAACTTGATTAAATAGGGTTTGTATTTCATCAATGGAGTGTTGAAGGTTTATAGAATCGATTTTATAGCTACACAATAGAGATTTGGTTTCAATCGATTCACTCAAGAGGAATGAGAGTGCAACTCATGTAAAGGGGTGCTTTGTGTTTTTTTTATTGTTGTTTTATACACACACAAGAAATGGTATTGAAAACTAATGAGATTACTACAGTCTAACAAAACTTTTGACCAACATTTGGAAGGACATGATGGGTGAAATTGCATAGTGATTTGAGGGACAAAATCATGGCTAAGAGGGTTCGAAAGGGAGGCACAATGGTAGGTAAATGGATTGGAGATGGATTGGGGACATAATCAGAGTGAATTGAAGGAGGATTGCGATGAAATTGAAGAAATTTTGAGAGGAGGTGTGAATGTAATTTGCAAAGGCTATTTGGAGAAAATATAATTGAAAAAATTAGAGTATTTAAACATAGATATAAAACATGATTTATGAGTGCAATAAGTCATGATTTGGGAGTAATTTAACATGAATAAACTTTGTAAATACATTGCACAATAGGTGAATTGAATTGCCAGTGTAAATGTGTGTTAGAACATAGAATATATAAAACAGAGAAACATTCTTATGATTGAAAATGAGGTAACAAATACAATTTGCAAAAAAGAAACATAATTGCACATCAATGAAGAATCAATTCCCGAGCATCTAATGAACATGCGTTCATCAAATCAAACAAAGGTTGAACTGAAATCAAACCATAAGTAAGCTAGAAATGCAATTAACTAAATTCTAATTACCATGCAAATTAAATAATATACAAACAAAAATAAACTACTAATGAACAAGACCAACACATACTAGGTTGAGGGGGGCCTATCTCATCGTACATGTGTGGCCAAAGAGACTTACTAGATCAAAGAAGTGATTACATGCAACTACATAACTATCAACAGTCTGGTATAATTGAATCAACCTAAGAACTTACAAAAATGGAAGCATGAGTTCAACTCTCTTTTACAAAATGTCTCTTTGCAGAATAATAATGATCGTGATGATTTTTTTCTTAGACCTATAAAACCTTATTTATACCTAAAAATTAGTGGGGAAGGATGGAACTAAATCCCCGAAAACTAGAACTAATAGATCAAATGAAATCTAGACGTTGTTTTTGGTTCTTTTCAAATCTGGGTGAATTTATGCATTTTGGGCAGATTGGCGTTGAAGAACCGAGCATAAATATCAAAAATTTCTTGACTTTCAAAAAAATCCCATAGTATACGCAATGTATCATACTGGGAACAAAACCCATATCTTGGACTTTTGAGATCTATCTTAATCTACATGGAAATCACGATGGAAGTTGGCAATTTGAAATCTGTTGCCAAATAAATCTGGGCAAACCCAGATTAGAAAATTGCAGATATCTCCTTGAACATTTCAGATTTTGGAAAACCACCCTCCTGTTAACCAATTTAGACATTTCTAGAAAAAACCCATGTTCCCAAGTTTTGAGATTCGACCTCATCGCCTCAAAAATCACATCTGAAGGTCGTTGCTGCTATTCTGGCAATTATTGCAAATTTGGGCTGAAGTGTTTTTACTGAGCTGGAGGTCCACATGCGTGACCTAGGCACGTTCTAACTCATGCGAGAGTGTGTCGATGTTGTTGTGGAGAAAACCCATGTTCTCGATTTTTTCCTGGAGATGCACCAATAAGCTAAGCTACAATATCGGGTATGGGAACTAATGGTATGGGAATACTGGACATGTTGATACAAGAAATGAACTCAATTTTGTTTACCTTTTCATACTTACAACTATGGCCTATGCAGGAAATTGAAGCTTGGAAAATACCACTGCAAATGTAAGAACACTTTGAATGTTGAAGATCACTTGGAGAAAATGCTTGATCTGCAAGCATTCTTAACATGAACCATTGTCAACAAAACCATGATATAATCATCTTTAATCACTAAAAACATAGAAAAATGATGTATTAACCACACAGGATGTATCGAGAATAATGAAGGCTTATGGCATAATTGGATTCGTATCATCAATGAAATGGGAGAAATGGTTAAGAATAACAACTTTGGGGGTGAATAATTATGACAAAAACAGATCCCAACAATTATTAGAGTACAAAAAACAACAAGCACTAGATAAATAGAAGGATATCAATGTTGACTTAGACATATAAATTGCAGAATTACATATTCCCTTGAAATATAGAGAAGATGCAAAAAAATATTGTGATTTCCCCTCAAGGAGGTAGCTGTCAATAAAACTCCTTTAAGAGGATTGAAGCAACTTCATAAATCTCACAACTGTTATTCAAATAAAGAATTTACCTTACATTCAAATTTTACAAATTAGGATTGTGATCTCTAATAAGTGTTTGGCAAACCTTCAAATAAGGAATTTGCCCTAAAATTTTACAAATTAGGATTATGATCTATAGTAAGTGTTTGGCAAACCTTCTCAAGTAGGATCGATTGAGAAAAAAAAGAAAAATAAAGAAAAATAAAATAAGTATTTTTTCCATTAGTAAGGTTGACATTCTTTTTTAGTGTCATTATTGTCTCTTAAATGGATATTTGTATTTATATCGTATATAGCTTTTGATGAATGCTCTCGTAGCATGTACATTTTATAACCTCTTTATATGAAAAAAAAACTATTACGATTATTTTTCATAGGAAAAATTAGTGTACACCACATGCATTTATTGTTAGTACAAGATCTTAGAAGTCTAAAGCTAAGATCTTAGAAGTCTCACATATTAAAGCTAAGGTTAGCTAATATAATCTCAACGCTTATTTATAAGAAGTCCTAAATCATTTGAAGTCATTTTGTTTTCATTCACAGATGGCAAATTTGGGTGAGAATGTTACCTACATTAATTTCATGTTTCATTTATATACAAATCATGTTGCATCATTTATATACTTTATATGTAGTTGATTTTTTATTTTATGTCGTACTTCTAATTTCCACGTAGTATCATATATGAGGGACTAACCACTCTTGCTTCAAGCTCATTTATGAAGGTCATTTTCTAGGCATTTGGCTTATTAAAGATGAATCAAGCACATATATTAATATATTCATACAAAAGTATTTGGTATAATATTTTATTTATTTAATGATTATATGTATTGATATTTGTTTATTACTTAATTTAAAATATTTTTTTATATAATTTGTTATTTATTTTGAACTTTCAAGTAAAAAAAAGTTAAAGCTTTTAAGCTATAGAACAATTTATCATTTATTTATATATTTATATATTTTATGAGGGAAAAAATCGAAAGATTTGAACTACACACAACATTATTATCTACACAACTAAATTTATGTTAATGTGCTATTACATGCATTTATTCCCTTTTATGATTTGTAATGATTTGTAACAATATTTAATATGTATTTATTCCTATGTTAACTCATAGATTTGTAATGATATTTAATATGTATTTATTCCCTTTTATGTTAATGTGCTATTACATGCGTTAGCTCATGGATTTGTAACGATATTTAATATGTATTTCTTCCTATGTTAGTTCATAGATTTGTAATGATATTTAATATGCATTTATTCCCTTTATGTTTTGTAGAAGAACACTTTACTTCAAATAAATAACTATATGTTTAGTATTAAGTATTTAAATAAGAACCTAATTAACTCTTGAAAGTGACTTGGTAACGATTTATTCCATCTTTTATGTAAATTAACATTTGCTAAATATTTTTTAATAAATATTATTTATAATAAAAAGCTACATTTTATTTGAAGAGAGAACGTTGTATTACAAAAATTTTGGATTCAATGTTTTTAATTTCACGTGTCACAACTTTATATTTTGAGAAATTCTTATGTTGTCAAATATTTCTTATTGTAGTGTTATATTGTTATTTGGTAATAGTAAGATTGAGAAAATAAAACAAAATCAATATAAAATTGAATATTTTTGTTTATTTTTATGAGAAGTGTAAAATAAATAAAAAATTTAAACTAAAAAATATAATATTAAAATCAATTTTAAAAGAATTAATATAATTTAAGATGGTGAATTTAATTATAAAAGTAAATATTATTAAAAGGAAAAGAAAAAAAAAAATTAATAATATTTTCAATTTATCTTCTTATAAGTTTACTCAAAGTGTAAGCACTCTTTGTATGCTTACCTTTTCACACCCAACTAGTACTCACTCTTTGTATGCTTACCTTTCCACACCCAACTAGTACTCACTCTGCATTTGTGACTTGTATATTAAGTTGATTTGATTTCAAACATTTTATAAGAAACCTAATGTTAAACATAAGAAACAAAAAAAAAATTAATATATAAAATAACATATTTTTTTAACATATCATTGGTTGATATGTTTGGAATTGTAACGACCCCTCTGTTACGACAACAAATAGCGATGTACAAAAGGTAAATATTTTTTTTAAAGAATTAGGAAATTAACATCATTGCATAATTCATAACAATGCATAATCAACACGACATCATAATTAAAAGCGACACACGATCAACATGTAAACATAAATAGCGACATAATTCAACACATCATGATCAACTGAAGAAAATTACTATAATGATCAACCATGTCACTGAATAATGAAAGAACTACCCGCCCAACCTATCATGCATGGTTATGACCTCCAGGACACATAAGCAACGCTCAAGCCCGGGATTCATCTGATTGATTTTGACCACTTAAAGTCTCAGGGATGGCGATTGTTCTAAGGAACAAGGAGGTGTCTACATCCCTCTAATCCAATCCATCCAAAATTCAACCAGATCAATCAACCAATCTTAATCTTCCATTATTCAAGGTGCGACAGAAAATCTACTACCAAATACCACCTAGGAAACCTTCTAACTATATTCCAACTACAAATAACATACATCAATATGTTAGACACAATTAATGCCTATGATCAATCCCAAGATATTTCAACGATAAATTACCATAATTACTTAATCTCTAAATGCATTAATTATTAAAATGAAACCCATAAAGTGCTTGTCATCATAATTTCACTTAACATTATTGTAAATTATTACCAATACACCTTACTTATATACATATGAAAACAAATTCAAACTTATTAGTATATTCCTTAAGGAGTAAAATTATTGCCTAATCATATGATATAGTGAAGGAGATTATGGTAAAACATCTTATAATTATTTTGTAAGACTTGCTACCCATAAATGAAATAACATTCATATAAAAATTATATGTAATTTTTAAAAACAATATTTTAAGGTACATCATTTTATGTTCCTTTCCCTTCCACAAATTGCTACTATATGAAATTACAATTTTTTTTAAAAGGAACTGTATGAGTCTTTTAATAACCATTTAAGCAACTGCAAAATCCAGTTATTCACCTTAGAAGCTGAGAATGGGCGCGCACAGGTGCAACGAGTTTGGTTTGTACCCAAGAGGATTGCCCGTATAAATTTACGTGTTCGCTAGGAAGAGGGAGTCTCCTCTCGAATTCCATCGCAATCCACTGAATAGGGGCGGTACTATTCTCATAATTTTGGACAGGATACGATATTCCGCTGACAACAGTGAGTGAAACTTACAAGGGAACGATGTCACACCATAGTGAACAACTAGAGGTGAGGGACCGGATTGGAGTAATATTAATTAGAAGAGTTTGTCTGCGTAATACCCTCTAACTAAGGATGAATTCGGATTTACATTACACCCAACGGACATCAGTTCCAGCGCTGGTAATTTGGTCACAATGTAAATCAGGGGGTTTTGTTGTGTAGAGACATATACAGAAGTAATTAAATCATATTGAAAGAAGTATGGAATTTATACAAATAGTTGAGACAGAGCTTCTGTAACTAAATAACAAAAAATAAACTAAATGTGGCTAACAATTAACTAATACAGTCCAACTAAATGTAACTAACACAGGGAGTCCCGTAGGATTCATTAACATTCCCCCCTAAATCTGAAGGGACATCTTACATGCCAAGCTGCTTTTTGAATTTCTCAAATTTTTCACAGCCCAGTGCTTTATTAAAGATATCTGCAATTTGCTCTGATGTAGAACAATGTGTCAAATGAATGGTTTTGGCCTCAATATGATGTCGAATCAAATTGTAGAAATTTTGATACAAATTAATGTATTCCTGCGATTCTCCTGATCTAACAATTTCTGCCACTTGTTAAATACAGAATCACTTCTACTATTACTTTTGCGGAAGCAATTAAACCACGATCACAACCACAATGCACAAAGTGAAATATCAATAACACACAACACAGAAGTTTTACCGGGAAAGCGTAAAGCTAAAAAGCCCACTATCATATATTATGTATATCATGAATCATGAAACAATCTCATACAAAACTCTAATCCAAGAGCTCTCAGTACAATACAATCGTCTCACACTGTCATACAAAAATTAGCAAATACATGCGCCAATTCCTGTGTCCAGACAGCCTGCCTCCTCTGCACAAAATCTGCAATCCGAATTCTCACAATGAATCAAAATGAACCGTTTGCACATGCTCATAAGCATATCCACTGCATGTGTGAAAAAATCACAACTGATAGCTAACTGTCCCTTTCACCTGTTATCTCAACTGGTGTCCATTGGAATGACATGCATGTAGTTAATTGTGGCGAATCTTCAGTTGCATGCGAGTTAACTGATTGTGAATTAATGAATAATTAATTCACTAAACTCACACTAATACAACTAAGCTTAACTCACTTAACTACTCTTGTAATTCTGTTACAATTCCAAATCACTCAGTTATGAAAGAGATAATAGATTAATATTTATTGTCTAATTTAATTAAGGGAAAACTAAATTAGACACATGTTTCTTGTTGACTTTTCAACACTCCCTCTCAANGCTGCACACAATCTCTGAGATGATGATACCGGATATCTATATGCTTAGATCTGTCATGAAACACAGGATTAATCGAGAGTTTAATGCAACTCTGATTATCACAATAAATCACTGTCGGATCTAAGTGAGAACCAAACAAACCAACCAAAATCTTCCTCATCTAGATAGCCTCACATGCAGCTTGGCTCGCTGCCATGTATTCTGCTTCAACTAAGTGCCATGGATCTCTGTTTCCTGCTGTACCAAGAAACAACTGTAGATCTGATACTAAAGATCCCTCCTGATGTGCTTTTTCTGTCCGTTGGGCTGCCTACCCAATCTGCATTCGTGAATCCATGCAACTTCACCTCATCCGTCTGTCTATACCAGAATCCATACTCAGATGTTCCCTTTAGATATCTTAGGACATGCTTACCCGCCCTCCAAAAGAGTTTGGTAGGCTTAAACATTGCTTGACTTAGCTGGTTAACCGCATAGCAAATGTTTGGTCTTGTATTCACTAAATACATTAGCGAACCCACTAACTATTGATAGATAGTAGCATCCACTACCTCTCCAGAAGTAGCATCCTCTTTCCTCCAGTTTCCTGGAAGAGGAGTATCCATGGGTTTGTAGCCCTCCATGTGAAACTTACCCAGTATCTCTCTTGTATACTTTCCTTGAGACACAAAAAGTTCAGCATCTCGCTGCCATATTTCCAAACCAAGGAAATAATGAAGAAGGCCCAAATCCTTCATCTCAAACTCCTTTGCAAGGTCCTCCTTGCATGAGTGTATCAGCTGCTCATCACCAGCAAGTATTAAATCATCAACATAAAGCACAATGATCAAAAGCTTACCCTGCACCACAAATTGGTATAGGTTTGCATCCGCTTCACTTTTGGTGAAGCCCAATCCGGTGAAATAGCTGTCTATTCGAGTGTACCAAGCACGGGGTGCTTGCTTTAGCCCATACAGTGCTTTCTTGAGTCTGCACACATGCGACTCTTTGTCAAAGGTCTCAAAACCTTCTAGTTGCTCAATGTACACTTCTTCCTCAATGATCCCATTGAGGAACATAGTTTTTACATCCATCTAATGCATGCGCCAGCCCATCTATGCTGAGAGTGCAAGGATGGATGTTATGGAAGAGTACCTAGCGACAGGTGCAAAGGTCTCACCATAATCTATCCCCTCGATCTGTGAGAAACCCTGGGCCACAAACCTGGCCTTGTATTTCTCTACACTCCCATCAACATCTTTGTTTACCTTGTAGATCCATCTCGAACCTACCACTGATTTATCAATCGGTCTTGGGACAATATCCCATATACTATTTTTGACAATGGAGTCATACTCCTCTACCATAGCATCAACCCAAGTGGGGTCCTGCACTGCTTCCTGAAAGGAAGATGGTTTAGTCACAATACACTTGCTCATAAGAGCCATGTATCCAGCAAATCGATCAGGAGACTATCTCTATCTGCGCTATGAAATAGGGGCTCCTATATTCTGTGCAACATCTAGTCTCAATCTATCAGCTTCCATGGTGCGCTTTTTGCCATTTATGATGGATGGCTCTGCTTGAGTGGTTTCCTCCACTCTATGAACCTCTTCATGTGGCTGATCCACATCTTGAGACTCATCNTAATCATCTTACTGTTCGGAAAATACACATGATAATTATGGGGCATTTCTGTGTACCCCACAAATATCCCAACTTCAGCAGTTGGTTCCAACTTCTTCCTGGCATCCTTGTTTACATGCACATAAACAGATGAACCAAAAATTTTAAAATGAGAAACATCAGGTTTCTTACTAGTAAAAGCTTCTTCAGGTGTACTCATGCCAAGTACTCTATGAGGACAATGGTTCTGCACATAAACCACAGTATTGCATGCTTCTGCCCACAAATGCAATGATAGGCCTTCATCATGCAACATCGCTCGTGTTGCACCCACGATCGTTCTGTTCTTTCTCTCCATGACCCCATTTTGTTGTGGGTTATGAGGCGCTACGAGTTTTCTTCGAATTCTTTCTCTGCTACAGAATTCTTTGAATTTGTTAGAGATGTATTCTCCACCATTATCGCTCCTTAGAGCCTTCACTTGCTTCCCCGAATCTTTCTCCACCAATGCTTTAAACTCACAGAACTTTGAGAATGTTTGATCCTTCTTCTGCATGAAGAATATCCAACATTTACGAGAAAAGTCATCAACAAAAATAACATAATACCTGTGTTTTGCTGTTG